>CM076580.1:1394598409-1394643409 GCA_034641835.2 Pinus albicaulis
TGATGTACTTTGGTTGTAACACTCTGCAGTACTTCGGTGAATAAACAAAAAGGCAGATAGATGACTATGAGGTCTTCCATACTATGTAAAAAATGTTCTGGTAGCATTAAGACTGCTGTCAGGGGGAAAAATTCTCGGGGACACAATGTAGAATAAGACAATATGGGTACTGTGTCCTTTCTCAGGAGGAAACTTCTGCTAATGTTAACCACTGTCAATATTGTTTTTTGTGTTATAGGCCTCTTTAGGCATTCTGCATTAATCATGAGGTCTTCAATCTAGTACAACTACCTTTTAAATAATGAATCAGAGCTTAAATTCTTCAATTACGAGCCTTAAACTCTCTGATTACCCACTGATACTCTTTGCCGCTTCATGACTATCTCTGTCTATGAAATCTGGTCTTTAATGATGCTGGAGTGGTTTTACAGAGCCCAACTCTGTTCTTTGATGAAAAATTGAGTTTTAACGCCCTCCTAGGAATTTATTTGTGACCACAGGCTCTGAAAGACTGCATCTACGCTCTACACCACTATATCAGTGACCCTGAGCAATGGCGGTTTTCACCGCCTGTACCTTGCAAAAACACACAAATACGTTACAAAATCCATGCATGGGGGGCGAAGGTGGCTGTGGTGGAATACCATGATGATGGCAACGCAACAGAAGTGAATGCTATGGATGTAATGGAAGGTAGTGGAAACATGCAGTGAACAGTGAAGTTGATCTGAAGAAAGTCAGGAAAAATGAAAATTTTTAATGTAAAACATTAAAATTTTAATGCTTGGCGGGATGATACAATTTAATGCAAAATATAAGGTTTGGTCATTTGAACGAAATATATAGCAGATGCGTGGAAAACATATGAAATGGGCATATATGGTGGGACCCGGTCATGGGCGGAGGGTGATTTAATCAGAATCGTTGGATCTCAGGGGGAGATCGACGGCTGTGATGATCCGATGTAATGCATGGGTTGCGTGATGAACAACAAGGGTTGGGACACAAGATGCAATGAGGACTATTGATTGAAGCCGATCAACGGTCGGGATCTACAGATGAGATTTCAGGCGATGAAGTGGGGAAGTGGTTTTGGGATGCAGAACTGCTAGTTTCGCACGGTAAAAAGGTCGAAAGGCTGTTTTCACTTTTTCAACTCGATATGGGTCTTCAGCTGACACGTGGCTCTGGAAAACTGCCCATATCGCGTAAATTTTAGGCATTAAACACCGGACGCAAAATCTGCATGATATGGATGTAGACCATTGGATCTGGGCCCATGAGATCCGACGGCGGGAGATGGAGCACGATCTGAGGAGATGCATGGACAGTAGAGGTGGGGTCGAACGGACGACAGTTTTATTGTGTGTCGTCTGATCTGAGGACGAACGACAGAGATTGGTGGAGGGGATACACAGGTAGAGAAAATTGTTAGTGGGCAGGAGAAATCTGAGTCATTAGATCATCAAGGATGGACGGCTGCGATCTAATCGGAGGGGAGTGATCGGAGTGTCAAAACTTCGATGAGCGATGGTGCGATTGGCTTATGACCGTCAGATCTATGAGAGATCGACGACTGCGATTGGATCGGAAGAAACCAATCGGGGAGCGCATGGCGGAATGAGGGTGAATCTTCGCTATTGGTTCTTGTGGATTCAATAGCCGGGATCACGTCAGAGGGTTGCAATCGGGAGGGACGGAAGGTGGCACCATTTGAAATTTGCGATTGCGATTGGAGCGAGGATGCGAGGGCCATCGAATTAAAAGTGAATCGACGGTGGGGAAAGGTAATCAGAGGGGTGACAAAGGGGAATGTAGGCACGATGGGACTTGCAATGATCATTGCATCTATTCCAATCAATGGTAGAAATTAATTTAAATTCCGATAGACTATAACACCATCACATCTGAACTTTTGATTTTACAATGGACAAGCATGTCCCGCTCTGATTCTCCGATGCAATTAGTGCCTTGCGGGCTAGTGCTTGGTTTTAACACCCGGCCTTATGGAGGGGAAGTGGTTAAGGGGCTGGCCGAAGGGGGCTAAGCCTGTTATAAAGAAAAAGGGTTTTTTGGCTAAGTTTAGTGTAATTTAAGGCCAAAAAAGGGTAACGGTAGAGAGGAAAAGGGGTTATTGAACCAAACAAGGGCGTTTGCAAGGTTTAGAGGGGAGTTAGGGTGATTTAGAGGATTTATGAGGGATTAAGGGAGGGAAACAGATGATGAAAACAGAGGCTTAGTGGGAGTGAAATACGGGGAAAGGAGGTCCTTTGGGCATTCTTCTTTACAGCAGAGAGGCCTTTTTCATGGGAACAACAGTGAGATTTCATCAAAGGAAAAAGGCACAAGGAGGCCTCAAGGATGATGTGTTTTCAGAGGAAATGCATTCCTTGAAGGCTCAAAATCATTTTAGCCCCCTGTTTACTTGTCAAAAAATTCATAGGGGGCTAACAGGCAGGAAGAAAATAAAAAACCATATGAAATTTATTATATTAGCAAGAATCTATCTCCTGTTGAAATAAACTATACTGTGACTGAGAAAGAATTTTTAGCTATGTTATCACTCAGATTTTCCTTGAATTTGTTGGGAAGAGGAAAGGGGTCTGAGGTAACCACAAACCAACTTTTAGGTACAGAATCTAGCCAATCTATACCCAGAGAGGGCTCTCTTTGTAAAATTTGGCTTTGTTTTAGAAGATATTAGGCTAGTTATAAAGTCCAAGGGTTTTGATTGAATTTGGGTGGTGGAATTGAAAATCTGAGGGTAATAATTGAGTAATTCAGGCCATTGGGTTAATGGAGTCAAAGGAAAATGGCTTAACTGGATTAAGTTTCTTAACAAAAAATGGTTTCACAGGGCAAGATAATCAAACTGGGAACAATTATAGATCTAAAGTGAATGGGATGGAATCAAAATGGATGAAGGGAAATTAAGAATCCTTTAACACATTTATAAGAGGGAAATTGAATGATTATTAATAAAGAGCAATTAAGTATTCTTTACTAAATAATCAAATTTCTTAAACTAGAAAAACATGAGAAATTAAGAATTCACTGTTTAAACCAGTTCAGAAGAAAACATTTAGAATAACAACGATTAAAATTAGATTACACTTAAGCATTTTCTGATTTATTCCTTTTCATTAATCATTCGGAAATGAAACATAGATGGTATAATAAACAAATATAAAGACTTCAAAACATAAGAGAGAGATGACTTATTGATCCGTAGTTTGACACAAGAATCCTGTAAAAAGTCTTTCGCATCAATTCATCATCCAGCTAGCCACAAAAAATTTCTTCGATAGCACTTTATTCCAAAATAGTCAATTTTACAGCAAAGTCTAAAAAATCCACCCTAAAATACTTCCAAGAGTGAAGTATTTATGCAAATTCTAAACTAAAATATCTTGGAAAAATATCAAGATTAGTTCACAAATCTCTCCAACTATTTTACATAAATAGAACTTAAGTAAAGGACACTCAAAATAACGCATCTATTTGGCACTATTTTTTATGGATAGGTGATGACAAAGAGGAAAATTAGAATTTGATCCAACTCTTAGTTGATGATGAGGCATCCAAGTCACTAACTGCTTCCTTTCTTTGTGCATTCTGCTCCAATAATTCTGCAAACTTGGGGTCCAATGATATCTTTTTATTTCTCAATCTGTAATAGATATCTAAAAAGTGAAAGAGGTTATTGTTGATATATATGTTTTTGAGATAAACCTCTTTCATTTTCCTGAAATGCCTCTCTAGATGTGCACACTAGGCTCTGCAAAAATATGTGTAAAATAGAGTTTTACAAAATCTGAAAAATAGCCTTTAAAGATGTGCATGTATCTCTGATTCGGAAATCACTGTGAAAAAATTGAGATAGTTTTTTGTAGATAGGTCTCTTAGGAACAAAAACCTCCTTCATTTTTGTATGATGTATTTCATATTGGCCACAATATTCTCTGTAAAATGATGACTTAACTGGAATTTTCTGCAAAAAGTGCTTTCCAACATTGTTTAATATTTCAAAAACCATTGTAGCTGTTAGAAAAGTGAGAGAGGTTTTTGTATATGGTCCTATTAAGAACATAAAACTCCTTCAGTGTTGTAAAATTCATCTTGGATTGATCACAATAGTTTCTGAAAAACAATGACTAAAGCATGAAATTTTTGCAAAAATGTTCCTTCTTGTTGTGTTTTTCATCTTTTTGTTCTTTTAACTGTTTTACTTTCACTTTAGATAAAATTCAATGTTGGTGAAAGTATTTTCATCTATTTTTACCATTTTACTGCCTCTGTAATTACTTTTACTTTTTACCTTTGACTGCTCTGTAACTTCATTTTAACTTTCACTCTGACTCTGACTTCATTTTAACTTTCACTCTTTAACTGTTATGCTCTCTAACCTATGTTTATCCTTTTATCCTCCTTTATCATGACTTGCTATAGTACATAATAAAAAATTCATGTAAGGATAATTTTACAAAAGTTCAAACATTTCTTTCCACCATTTAGCTTCCGGTATTCTGGTTCTTTGCAGCGGCAAAAAGTTTGAAGAGGATTTTCATTGAGAACAAGGTTTTTAATTTGGAAATCCCTATCTACTAGAGGCAGATAGTCTAAATCTCTGTGAGGGGCATTCAGGGGTGCGATATTCAAAGCCATGGGAATTTCCATTTCTAGTTCTTGTGGATTCAGAAATGGATTGCGGGTTTTGACGAAAAACGAGCACAGTCACAGGTTGGGGAAGGCAATTGCAATTGAGGAATGAACTAAAGACCAGTCTTAAACTCTGCTTCAGTTTTTCGTGTAGAATTTAAAACAAAAAGCCAAGTTTTTACAGAGTTTAACGAGAACTAGGGTAAATACCTGTTTTCCAGGAAATTAACAGTAATTGGAATAGATATTAGCTATGGAAGATGAATTATGAATGCTCGGCTGCAAATTTCCTTAGCAAGGTGGTAGTTGATGGCGTTCGACAGTTGGTTTTGGAGTTTTCTACATGACACTCTGGTCGTTACACAGGATAATGAAAATGACGCGGGCACATTTGTTTTATTTGAAAACACAAAGGTTGGTGGGTTTTATTATTTTAATGGATGATGTCAGCAAGTACGGAGTTTTCGTCAGGGGAGGCAGGCGGTAAGCAATTTCCATCGCACCGCTTTTGGGGAAGGGTGGTTTTGAGTAGATGGGCAGTGATTCCATACGATGAATGACGCGTGGTGCGACACTGTTCAGAAAACTGCTTGGCCATCACGCGTTATCGTTCGAACGAGGATGGATAGCGATATGAGTAATAACCGTTGATTTGAGTTCAGTCAATCGGACGATTCTCGGGAAAGGAAGATGGCGGAAAGATAACAGGGCGGGCCCAATGTGATTTATTTAAAATAATCACATCGGGGATGATTTGATTGGTGGATACAAGTTATTAATTAATCATGAGGATTAATTAACCTTTATTAATATGGCGGGGATGTCAGGTTTTTTTAATTGATCGGGATTTCAATCAATTGATTAAATTTATATGGTTATTTTTCAACCAACGGGGTGGGATATTAATATTTAAATGGGAATTTTATTAAAATAATACGGAAAAAAGGGCGAATTTTATATGGGGATTTAAATAATAAAATTAGAAATTAATATGAAAAAATGAAGTAAAGCGCTAAGTGTAAAACATTAGAATAATGTATTTAACTTATGCTTGCACGAATAGGGTTTTTTGTGAAATATTTCATGATTTTCCTAAATAAAATGGGATTTTACTTAGGAAAATATTTCTTAGGGGTGAATGAATGTCATGATGAATGATTTTAAGTACTTAGGTTTTTACAATTATTGGGCCGAGGGGCCGGTCCCTCCAAAAGTCAAGGAAATGCCTTGATCCCCTCTAATCTTTAAATACCTTAATACTTAAGGGAAATTAGTGAAATTTTTAAGGAAAAAATGAGAAGGGAAGTTAATAATCTAACTTTGCTTTGTTTGAAAATCTTCCAGTGTATTGTCTGCCTTTGCACTTGTGATGAAAGTAAAAGATTTAACACATCTAAAGCCATTATTTATCACATGTAATTCTGCAACATCATCTACCTACCCTACCTACTTTACCCTACCATTTTTTCTTCTTTATTAGGGCGCACTTAGACTGGCAAACCCTTATCACACTTTTTCTTTTACATCTGAAAATCTATCTAATTCTAACCTTATTACATCCAAGGGCTCAGATTAAACTGTTGAGTTCCTTTTATTCACTCTACCTAACTACTTATCTGCCAAGATTAAACAGTTTGGTCAGATTTTATTCTCTATCTCTAAAACATAAAATTGAAAGATGAACTAGCCAAGTTTAAACTGTTTGACACTCATCAATTGTGGCATAAAATACAAGTTGCACACAATTTTATTTATTACATAAGAGAAAAAGGTAGTGGCATTTAGACTTGCACACTTTCCTTGGCCTTTCTTTTGGTGGGGTTCATTTTATTTTACTTTTTTGGCCATTTTTTATTTTTTTCACCCCTCTTTACATTTTTTTAAATTTTTTGATTTTTTTTTTTTTTTTTTGACAATATGGAAAACCTTTGCAACAAAGAAAGGTATGAACATATTACATAGCCCATCAAGTCAATCATGATATATGACACCTATTGGTATAGGAGCATAACAAGCTGTAATACATGCTGTAAATAAATTTAGACATTATATAACTGGGTATCCTGTAGTTTTATATAGAGATCACTCTGCCATAAAATTTTTAGCAAATAAATCTGTTACAAATGGTAGAGTAACAAGATGGTTGATTTTATTGCAGGAATTTGACATGACAATAAAGGATCAACTGGGAAAAGAGAATTCTGTAGCTGATTTTCTCTCACGAATGCCAAAACCAACAGACACAACAGCAGTCGAAGATCAGTTCCCAGATGAACATTTGTTTGCTGTTACTGCTAGAACCCCATGGTATGCTGATGTTGCAAATTATTTAGCAGTAGGTAAATTACCTAAGCATCTAACGCCCAATGAACGAAAATAGATAGTGCAGTGCAGTGCCCGATTCTCTTGGATTGAGGGCTACCTATTTCATACAGGAGCAGATATGCACATCAGGAGATGCGTCTGAGAAGACAAAATATTTGACATTCTAAAAGCATGCCACGACAGGCCGTGTGGCGGACATTTCGTAGATCGCAGGACTGGTCACAAGGTTTTACAAACAGGCTATTACTGGCCTACAATTTTTAAATATGCCAAAAATTTTGTACAAGCCTGCGATAGTTTCCAAAGGGCGGGATGCCCTGGATAGTCCGATGAAATGCATTTGAATCCACAGTTAGTAATTGAGCCATTTTAACGCTTGGCACTCAATTTTTTCGGTCCTATTAACCCACCATCAAATTAGAAAACATACATACTAGTTGCAACAAAGTATGTTACTAAATGGGTTGAAGCAGAGGCACTTCTAAGAGCTACAGAGGACTCTGTAATACAGTTCCTTTTCCTAATATTTTTGCGATATGGCCTCCCAAGGGACATAATTACAGATGGAGGACCGTAATTTGTAGGTAATAAAATCGCTGCAACATTAAAAAATTACCACATTCAGCACAAAATCACGACCCCATACCACCCACAGGAAAATGGCCACGTAGAGAGCATGAATAAGGTGATAGAATCTATACTTACAAAAACAGTTGCATCACACAGAAGTGACTGGGATTTAATATTGCCGAAATCCTTGTGGGCGTACCGAACAACATGGAGAAATACCACTGGGTATTCACCATATCAATTAGTATTTGGAAAAGAACCGATGTTTCCAATAAAATTTGAAATTCAAACATTAAGAACAGCCTAGGAGGTGGGTTTGGATTTAAATGAAGCCCAGGTTAGTAGATTACAACAAATAAACGAGTTAGATGAAATTAGGCTCTCCACTCTCCAGCACACTGTATTAATTCAACAGCAGAGAGCAAAATGGCACGATGCCCTCATTAAAAAGAAAATATTCCACGAAGGAGATTGGGCACTCCTATATGACTCCAGGTTTCAAGATTTCCCCGGAAAACTCCAGACACGATGGCTTGGACCTTATGAGATACAGAAAGTGCATGACAATGGCACCATTACATTAACTACCATTGATGGATCTGGACATTCTTTCAAAGCAAATGGTCATCGAGTATGACTTTACCATAAACCGCTTAATTGAGAATCATTTTACCGGCAATTACAGGGAGATTCTACAATGCAGATTCTTACCGAGTGTTAGCCATCAGTATTTTTTTCATGTTAGTGATGACTATATCTTCAGCTGAGTTTTCTAGAAACTGATTTCCTTATGTCAATATGTCATCCAGAAAACCCTCCCAAAACTTTTTTCGCCTTTTTACCTATTCAGTCCACCCCTGGAAAAACCACAACCTCCTTGTCAACAATCCTATCTAACCTCGGCCTTATTAGTCTGCCCATCAGCTTTAAAAGGCAAATCCACATCTGTTTCAAAGGTCTCCCCTATGTTAGGAAGTGGCGTTTAGGACATTTCACCTTTGGCAATCATCAAAAAGCCAAAAAAGCCCTCATCTGCAGCAGACCTATCATGACTGATCCCTTAATTTGCAAATGAAGTTGACAAACAGCCTTAAGTCGCGCCACTCATATTCCCTAGGTCTCAGCACTGCATGAAGCCCATTCTCAAGCTGACTAGTAGGTTTTTCACTGTGTTCTATGGTTCTACAAAGACGGGAAATATATTTCATATCATGGAGTAAATGTTTGAGTTTACAGTTAGAGGAACAGCTGCTTCTAAGTGTATTATGAGCCTGAGATGAAGCTGCAAAACAAAGGTCACTCATCAGGACCTTACAGCTCTTTCCAGCATGAAAATCACAGTAAGAAAGGGTCGCCACTGTCTCAGCTAAATGGTAAATTGTCAAGGCCCAGGACCTCCTTCATTTACAAGCAGAGGGTTAGGGCGCCTCCTTCATACATAAGCAGAGGGCGCAGGCCAGTGTTGACTCAGAAGGTTGCAGAAGTCCAGGTTTGCCTTTGCTGAAACAATGAAACAATGTCTTCGGGTTTCATGAATGTAATTGCTGACCATAACAGGAATATAGTGGAAGTATGATAAGCTCAAAGGAGAGGGGAGTTTGGCCTGATAAAGGAGATCATCTGAAACTTTCAAATCAGGTGAATGGTTGAAACTTTAGAAGGCCTGTCATCAGTAAACATCCAAATCATAAGAGGCCTGTTTTGTTCAAAATCAAATAGAACAGAAGGTAACCAATGTCATTACACAAGCGGGAGAAAGTGCTTGGTTTCTTCAAGGAAACACTGATCTTCATAGTCACAAAGTTTGTTTGTCAAAAATAATCAATCATGAGATGGACAAGCCAAATGTCTAATTCACTCTTAGGACAATGCAGGGAGACAGTATTACTCTGGCTAGGGTTTCTGCTGACACACAATGATGCTTGCAAGTGAACATGCTTAGACTGATGTTTTCCAAGTGGTCTACTTAACATCACCTTCAGAGAAAGGCTGTCTCGAAAAAGAATTGTTAAAAAACCTTCAAACACCTTATCTAATGAAGAGCCTCCTCCATATATGAGTAGAGGGCCAAAGCTACTGCAGGTTGTTGAAACTGATTGATATAAGAGAACAGTGGAAGGATACCAAAGACTGAATCAAGGTCATTACATAGATAAAAGACAGTACTGATGATGTAAAGGTATTGATGCCCCTATTTCAAAGAACTATCTGTCAGACAGTACATCTAGTGGAAAGGAGAAAATATTGAACATATTGTATGCTATTAATGCCAAAGGA
The DNA here is from genome assembly GCA_034641835.2 of Pinus albicaulis. Classification (NCBI taxonomy): domain Eukaryota; kingdom Viridiplantae; phylum Streptophyta; class Pinopsida; order Pinales; family Pinaceae; genus Pinus; species Pinus albicaulis. Next base: position 1,394,608,241 of record CM076580.1, read on the forward strand.
ACAGTTGATTTAAAAAAGAGTTAAAAGCATTCCATGATCACCTACCCAGAAATCTAAGGAAATCCCTTCTGAGTAAACAGAAAAGTCTAGTGTGAAAGGATGCAACCTAAAAAGTGTATTTTCAGTCCAGAGAAAAACTTGTGAATCACCTGGAAGCAGCAATTTATCACTGGGAAAGTAAAACAGTGGCCAAGGTTAAGTCATAGAATGCATGATGACAACTATACAATGCTGTGAATAGACAAAGAGGCAGTTTGATAAATGGTCAGTCTTTGAGTTTGAAGGCAAGTGCATTCCTCCCAACATTCAAAAGATAGATATGTCATCAGTAAGGTACCTTCAAGCAGGAAGTCGTTTGAAACAAAAAGAAGGCGCCTTTGAAATTGAGAAGCCATATGTAAATCCAAGTTGGGTCAGTAAACTTGGCACCTTTTGTGTTCAAAGTTTGGAGAAGCTGTCAAAGGCCAAAGACTGTAAAGATAGATTTCCATAACCATCCTTGTCCTTCAAAGAAAAAGAAGTGTCCAGCTCGGGTCAGAGTTATTGTTCGGGTCTACATATGCAAAATGACAAACCCACAGTTTGAAAAACAAAACAGATTTCCAAAAGCCTACGTTACGTTTCCAAGCAAGGTAACCGTTGACAAAGGGTTTGAAAATGACATAAAGGATTAAGTATGAGAGGAGGAATGTCATTTTCAAAAGCCGAAGACGTTTTGGCCTCCCTGTCACCAAAGAAATAGTTTTCGGGGCATCAGGCAGAAGTTAACACTGTGCAGAGGCGGCGCGACGTGCCTGGAGTTAGGCGCGACGTGCCTGGGCGTCATTTTACACAGGCTTTCAACGCCGGCGCGACGTGCCTGTAGGTGGCCGCGGCGTGCACTGTGGAGGTGGCCGCGAGCCACCGTCGACGAGGTCGACCCGACGAGGCCCGACAGAGTTTCCTCTGCGCGACGGGTTTTTGACATAGAAAAGACGCGTCTTTTTCAAGGTTTGTCCAGGGTTTCTTTCGTCCTTTCAAGCGAGCATCCATCAAATTTGAGGTATTTTTATGAACTCCCATCGATTGCAAGGTGTTGATAAGTGACCAAAATGTTTGAAAACCCCGGACCTTGCCATTATTGCTAAAAACAAAAGCAGTTTTCCTACACAGTGAGATGAGGTAATTACATTGTGATAATACGAGGTTTTATGGTTAGGACCCAGTTTGTGTCGTTTTCAAATCATTGTATTTATTGAAGGCGGACAGCGGTATACAAGTGATGTTTGATTTCATAAAACTTCACCGGAAAATATCCCTCATAATAACGTATTGTTAACCTAGGTTTTCCCTTTTTCTTCACCTCATTATCATGTTGGTGATTGACGAGTTTTGTGGGTGAATGTTACATTGAGGCGAGATTTAATTAATGTCTTTCTAGCTCTAGAGGCAGAAGTGTAAAAGAATTTTTTGTTCTCTTAAAACTTCACAAAGAAAGGGGCCTTTTTTCTGAAGAACAGTTTGTTAGTGTTTGAAATTTGACATTAAAACAGAGGTGCAGGTATTTGGGTGGCTCTCTTAAAACTCACAAGGAAAAAAGGGTGTTTTCTAAAAACCATAGTACATTGATATATCACCTAGCATAGCTCTGTTTTTTCTTCCACTGAATGGTGTCATTTTGAAGAACTGTGGTTGTGATATGTTTCGAGGGAAGGTCATTTCTAAAGAGCAAGGTACAAAAACACTTATCACAGCAACTCTTTTCTAGAGACCTGCCCCTATTTCACTGTTTTTCACTATTGAAGGTTAGTTGACAGAGAACTTCCAAAGATAGCTGACAAACAAAAGGACGAGAGGTGGTTGAACATCCATTTTGACATCGAAGACGGGGTACGAGATGTATGGATGGACTTTTAAACTCACGAAGCGAGAGAGTGTGGTCTCCTAAACCAGCATTTGCACTTATTTTTTCACCTAAACTAAGTACGCTTGTTCATTACACTACATTGTCATTCTGAAGATTGTTGGACAGAGTTTTCTGAAGGTGAAACAGGGTATTTTGTTGATAATTGGGCATTTGTTGATGATTGGGCATTTATTGATGATCAAGTAAACATCAAGGGCAGAGTTATAAAGGCAGTGATTGACTTCTCAAAAAGTCACAAGTGAAAGGTTTTTCTCTTAACACAGTGGGCTATTTTTTTCACCTAACCACAGGGTCTCTTTCTTTTCCCACTGTGTGGTCTCCACAGAAGTCTACTGACAGGGGCATGTTTCAAGGTAAATGACCTAAAAGAGCAGGGTTATAATTTTTGAAGGTTGGTTTCAAAGACAAAAATACAAGTGCAAGCAGGCCTCTAAGCAAAATCACAAGAGGGGATTTGTTCAAGACTGTGCACAAAGAATCTACAAAGCAGTTCTTACACATAGTGCCATTGTTAAGAAGGATACATAGCTGAAGTGCATCCAAATTGGAAGAACTGTTGTTAATAAGTGTTGAGGGGGGCTTATTCAAGGAAGCATTATTACATTTCATCCAAACTACAGTGTCCATATCTGTCCAAGAAGTTTGGTGGCCTGTCTCAATCCAGCAGAGCATTCCTCATATAGCGAAGGCAGTTTACCTCTTCCAAGGTTTATTTCAAAGACAGAATGCCTCCCAAACGAGATCACAAAGGCGGACAACATAAGAGATATGAGCCTATCTCCATAGAAGACATCAATGCTCATCCCTCAGTACTTTTCAATTTCCATGAGGTAGGCTGTCTTGATTTCTGTCAAAGGATAGAGGAAGTCAAGAGTTTCTCACCACTTACACATTTGTACGCTTTGAGATTCAAGGACAAACACTTCCAGTTAGCAGGTCTTGACTTCAAAATCTCTCCAAGGTATGTATCCAAAGCTACCAAGATCCCATATCATGGTGAAAAGTGGTTTAAACAAGCGCATCTTGATCTGGAGGATTATAAACCTTTCATCAAGCCGGAACATAGGGAGACCATCACTGCTATTTTTCCTTTCTCCTATATTCTTGACAGTTATGCTCCACTGATGAAGGCCATAATGAGATATTTCACTTGTGAAGGGAGGTTTAGCCAAATATTTGCCTATCATGTTCGCTTGTTGATGCATTTTACCAGGAGCAGGAAATTAAGCCTTCCATACTTTTTGTCCAAGAGCATAGAGAAAATGGCAGCTACTGTCCAAAAGAAAGCTCCACCTCAGCAAATCCCTTCTCTCTTTCATCATTCCTTGATCAAAATCATCTTCTTACACCAGCTGGAGAAGAAAGGAGTTTCATGGGATTTATTCATTAGCCATGCCGATTTCGCCACTGTCCCTCCTGTTCATGTGTCTCCTACTCGGCCTGTCCATCGCCCAGTGCCTTTATCTAGTAGGCCTACCCCTAAAAAACTCAAGATGACCACTGGGCAGCCAAGTAAACAAGGAGAAGAAGAGGGCATTGAGCCACAGGGAGAACAGGAGGTTGATGAGCAGCAGCAGCCAGATTTTGAGGGACAGCAGCAGTTGGATATCATTGGACAGCAGCTAGAGGTTGATGAACAGCATCAAATTCAAGAAGAGGGGCAGCAGACAGAGGTTGAGGTACAGCAGCAAGTACAGGAAAAGGAACAGCAGCGGACAGAGTTTGAAGAGCAGCAGGTTGAGCAAGCAATTGAAACATCTTTTGAGCCACAAGCTAGATAGGATGTTGAGGAAGGACAGCAAGCTGAAGCTGCCTCCTTGATGGTGACCAAAACTGTCCCTAAGAAGAAGAAATTGCCCAAAAAGACAACTCCTAGCTTGCCAAGGAGAAAGAGCGCTAGATTGGCCTTCAAAGGCAAGAGTACAGTTGGAGAAAGCGCCAAGCACGGAGGTAAATCAGCTGTCATCCCTATCCCAAGCGATGACAGCGACAATGAGGCACACATCCTTGAAAACCTCCTCATTCACAAAGAAGGGAAAATTGAGGTGTTACAAGAAGATCTCCAAAGGGCAAGGAACTTCAATCATTTCTTGGAGGTTGAGAACAAACAAATGAAATTTCATGCAGCCATTCATGAGGCAAGGGCCATCAAGTACAAAAAGGAGGCAGAAAAGGCGCAAGTAAGAATTGAAGAGCTTATTGGCGAATTTGATGATGAAGAAGAGGAGGACCAGCCTAGGCAAAAGAGGCCTAGAACCATCGGGCTTAGGAGAGCCTTGGAGAAACAGAAAGCTGAAGAACAAGCTCAATTCGAAGCTTTTCCTCTCACTACCCTCTTTGAGCGGGAAATTGAGGAAAACAAGGAAGCATGGCTTGAGAGGGCTAACCAGCATTTGGAGACAAAGCTTGAGAAGGCAAACAGGGATCTTGGGCTATAGAGAAAAAGGACTCTTCACTTTCAGAAGCTAAATCAGTTTGCCAGGCGAAAATTGAAGGTAGCACAAGAAAAATTGAAGAAATTAAAGGAGAGGCGCCTAGCACGGAAAGAAGCAAAAAGCACATCAGCCCTCGATATTTTGGCTTCAGCTTCGGAGCATGTTTCTATGGACCCTTGAGGGTCATGCATGCCAATTTTGGGCCTATTTCGGAAACTTTTTGTTTTTTGGCATTTTTTGGGTTTTTAGTCAAAAACTCATAATTGCGCCGTTTCAGTTCGAGGATTTTTCAAGGGAGGAGGATGATACCGATGGATGCCATAATTCCATGAGCATGTCTCCAGCGATTTTCAGGGCATTTGAAGATCATTCGCCCCTCCAAATTGGCGGAAAACAGCCTCATTTTGCACATTCTGCCCGCCATATCAGCAGCCTGCTATTTTCTGGGTTTTTGCACACAGGTACAGTTTTGAGGGACTTTCAGAGATCAGATTGAGATGATTCCACTTGCATTGGAAAGCAGACACAGAGAGATTTCCAACGAGCCATCATGAGCCTCATTTAGACATTGGGAAGCCTTCCATTTGCATCCAGCAAGTCAGGGGACCTTTTTCAGGCATAAATATGAAGTATTTTTGCAATTTTTGAACTCCAAAAATCTGCTTTTCCCAAATGTGCGTTAGGCTATTTTTGTCATGGGAAAATCATGTAAAGTCAATATAATTTCCGTTTTTAGCAGTTTTTTAGATATTTTATGGGATATTTTGTGCCTTGGGCTTTGCAAAGCCTCAAGGACAAGTTTAGATATTTTGACTTGGCCAATGGGATGGCTAGTTGCTCCATGAGGTTTTCCTCCCTCAAGCCTATTTATCCCATGGTTCTCATTGTAAATCAGAGGCTGAACTTGAGAGAAGAATTAATGCATTGGTCATATGAGCTTTGAAGAATACACTTGAGTTATGATGTTTGGATTGCCTCTTGGATGCTTTTGAGGAATGTTGAAGGGTTGTTGATGGATTCCTTGACATGGTAGAATGGTATAGTGCTTCTTAATGTTGTTTTGTCTTCTAGTTTTCACTCATATTTCATTTTTCTTGCTGCTATAGATCGGTAAAGATTGATTTTGAGACATGCCCATGGAGGCACCTCAAAATTCCTGAATCTTCATAGCTTGATGTTTTCTTCTCCCTTAGTTATGCTAAAGAATTCTTAGCTGCTCTTTAGTAACCTAAGGTGTTGTTGCTAAGTTTTATTCATCAGTTCCATGTATGTTGAGTAGGATGTATGGTTTACCCTACCTACCTATCAGCTGCCCATAGTTCTGTCCATAAAACTTTCTCTTTGACTGATTTGTTGATCATTTTGTTGAACCAAGGAGGTCTAGTTTCGATCTAGCCCTTTGCCTAAAACTATGAAAACTTATTTGTCCAAGTGCCCAATGACTTAGAGACTATGTTTAGGCGTTCCGGCATAGTTTATGAGTTGTTAGTTTGTCTCATGTGTTTTCCCCAAAGTCTGATAGCCATTTTCCGAAGTTAGAGGGTCTTATACCTCTATGTATGGCTGGAATGTTTGATTTCTATGTATTGATTAGCTTATAGTTATTCCTAGCATGATTAATGGCTTGCTATTACATGTTTATGTCTGCTATTAACTAGTTTGCACTTGAAATCCCTTGTATTTCACCAACTTATTGTTCATTTAATCCATTTTGCCCAGAGATCCCTTCTATTGTGAATCAAATCGGCCCTACATCAGCTTTACATCATCGCCTCATTAGCTTCCTTGACCTGTTTGACCCCATAGCCCAATTTATCTACATCTTGTTATCCAGTTTATGTATTTGATCAGTTTCATCCCTCACAAACTTAAAAAACCAAAAAACTAAAAACACACTTCATAACTAGCCTAATATCAGAACAACGCAAGTAAACACACCGACATCTTTTGCATATAACAGAGAGAGCCCTCTCTGAGTCCAGGAAGGCTAGGTCCTTGGGCTCCAAAGCTTGGTTTGATGTTACATCGTCATTTGGCTAACCAATCGGCCAAATCACGGGACCCTAACATAATGGCGATCACGGTGGGACTCTGAGTATTAAACAAACTTAGTTTCCCTAATCTTTAGAGACTTTTGAGAATATTAGCTGGCTGACTTATCCCACCGCTCTCTAACATAATGGCGATCACGGTGGGACATATTGAGTACATGACAATCTAGCAAACTTTTATAGGCTCCTTAGTCCTTCAACTTTTAACTTAAACCATCAGCCTCGAGAATCATTTAGTGTAAACTCTCTGTTTCACCATCTTAGCAAAGTGATGAATCAGGTTTATAACACTCTTACATCCTAGGCTGCACATAAAACTCAGAAAAAACCCCAAAAAAACACTCCTTTAGATTGGTTTTGACATTACTGGTGGTGGACCATACAAACATATCTCATAACAACCAATTTTCCACCTGGCGACTCCACTAAACTCTAGTAAGCCTTACTATTTTACCAAGCTTTAGGCTACTATCCGATAGACCTTTCCCATCACTCACTAACATAGCGGGAGATGGTAAGACACTGAGTTCATAATAGTCCAACAAACTCTTATAGAATTTTTGGTCCTTTAGGTACCATAAACAAGCAAGCAGTCCATAGACTCATTTTTTAGAGTAAACTCTTTTTGTTCTCATCACCCTAGCAAAGTGTTGAAACAAGTCTAGGATACTTTAACAAACCATAGGCTGCACATAAATTCAGAAAATCCAAAACATTCTCAGATTAGTCTTGGTGGTGGACCATAGCTATCTTCACAAAAAAAAAATCCATTTCCACCTGGCGACTCCACTAATCCATCCTTTTACTTTGACCATCCTTCGCCGTACCTAAAACTCGCAATATCCTTCAAGATCCACCTTCGGAACTAGAGTCATCACAAGCTCTTCCCCGAAGCAAATCATATAGTAGGATAAACTTCGACGATCTTGAACCCCTAAACCCATCACAGAGTCCTATTAGAGAAACTTCACCCACCACTCCTCCTGATTTCTAGCTTCTTTATAAATTTGGCTCCTATCATCCTAGATCTGCTCAAAACCAGATCACTAGTCCAAGTTCATCCGCTACACCTGTTCAAACCACTTCATTTCTGCCTACTAGTCCTCATCTTGTACATCATCCATTAGCTCCAGTCATGGCAGCCTGGTACGCACCTTTGGTGCTGCCACCACCTTTAGCTCCTCTCCCAAACAAATATCAAGACAAGATCCCACACTTTACTGGAGAAGACACCACCACACCTCAACAACATATAAGTAGAATGACTGATGCTTATGAATACCTAGAGGTACAAGACGAGACTGTCCGAATGAGAATATTTGCCCAAAGTCTTGGTGGTGAACCCAAAGCATGGTTCAAAAGCTTAGCTCCAAACAGCATCCATAATATCCCCGAACTACATCAAATCTTCAGAAATAGGTGGGAAATCCGAAGAAACCCCATTCAAATCCTGTCAGAATATAACAATCTAAAACGGGAAAATGGGGAAAGTGTCCAAGCTTACTGTACTAGGTTCAACAGTGTATATAACTCCCTCCCACCCCATTTCAAACCTCCATTGGGTTTAGCTTTGGCAAAATTTCCTGAGGGTTTTGATCCGGACATGACATATCATCTGAGGGATAAAGATCCACCTACCTTGGAGGAAATGCAACAAATAGCTATAAAAGCAGATGCCAACTTAGCTGAAAAGAGAGCCAGGACTAGGTCAGAGAGGAAGGTCACATATAGAGATGAGGTCTCCACTTCATCACCTTCCCTAGATCCCAGAATAGATGACTTAGTCAAATCCATGGCTAAAATGTGGGAAAAGATCAATGAAAAAGCTCCTGTTAGGGACAACCAGCCAAACCTTCCAATCAGAAACCGAAACCAAAACTTTAGGAGGGAGCAGCCCCAAAACAGACCAAGGGATAATGACCAACAGATCATGCCACCATTCAATGAAAACTATGTGGAAGAAGATGATAGGGACTCAGAACCTCTTGATGAACATCATTTAAACCTCATAGGGTCTGACAATGAAGGTGAGGTATACCTCACCGAAGAAGAACAAGCCTTCTTTTCGCCTGATCAAGATGAGACCAATTATGAGGATCTTGATGACCCGGCCATAGAATTTCAAAATGCTATTGAAGAAGCCCACAGGCAATATGACCTTAGGAGCAAGAGAAACCAAGATAATGTCAAGAGAGGTAACTCTGATGCTGCTAAAACTCCAGATACCATCCTCAAAAAAGCATCAAGTAGTGACAAAATCAAAGTCGAAAAAATTGATCAAAGCCAAGCTAAAATTACCCAAACTAGTCCTCTTTCATATGCTCCTGATACTTCTACCAAGGTCACCAAAACAACTATGGCAAGCAAAACCCCTAAACAAGGTCAACTGGCTCAAAACATAGACAAGGTCTTAACTGAAAAATCTGAAACAAACATATCTAAACTTCAAATGCCTTTCAGCTTTGAAGGCGAAATCGCTAAGATCAAAATCACCATGCCTCTTACTGAACTCATTGCCCAAAACTCTTATAAATCCCAAGTACTAAAAGTCCTAAATCTAGGGAATGATGCAAACACTGTTAATCTCACTGATGACATTCCTGAAGTATTGTTTGGTCCAAAGATAGAGGGAAAATTCCAAGAGGGAGCCACTCTTCCATTTTACATTAGCTTAAACATCCACGACCAAATCCTCCACAATGCCATGTTGGACTCCGGCGCCTCGCATAATCTTATGCCGAAGGTAGTAATGGAAATATTAGGCTTGGAAATCACAAGACCATACAAAGACTTATATTCATTTGATTCAAGCAGAGTCCAATGCCTAGGTTTGATCAAGGACCTTTGTTTTAGTCTGGCCCAAATACCTGCGAAACATCTAATCATGGATATAGTAGTGGCAGATATTCCTCCCAAGTACGGGATGCTTCTCTCCAGATCTTGGGGAGCCAAACTCCAAGGGAATATCCAACTAGACATGTCATATGCCACCATTCGTGTGTTTGGTCAGACCCGGATACTCTACCGCGAATCACACATGAAATACATGATTAGCAGTCAAGATAGGCTCGATAACATTCCAATGTGTTCTTTGCGCTCCGACTTAAACTCTTTCATTATGCATATTGATGTAAACCTGGAGGAAGAGTTAGAAGAAGCTGATATAGACTTAGATCCACCACATCAGTTGTCCTTGGTACCTTATGATGAGCTGGACACTCAAAACTACCTTGATCATGAACAGTTGTGCCTTGAAGAAAGTAAGTTTCCTCTCTCCCAAGTAGGATTAGAGCAAGAAGCACAAACTCTCATGTACTATCAAGAAAATTGCTCTAGCTTCAATCAAACGCTAGCAGTAACTTGTGGAAATTTCTTTCGGGTAAAAGCTTTAGAAGACCTTCACATCATAAACCTATTTGGAACCCGGGAGAAAGAGAGTTTAATGTTTCTACCATACCTCAAAGATTTACCATCATGTGACCCTCCTACTGCAAATAAAACTTTGACTATAACCTCAGTAGCTCAACATCTTGAGAAAATGCTTAATAAACTTTTGATGAGCCAGGATGACAGTTATAATCCCGGCATACCTGAACTACTGAAATTGGCTCATATTTTGTCTTTTCATGAAGAACTTAGAAAGGCTAAAATCAGGAATCTCATACAAAATACTAGTTTCTACAGGAAAGACAAGGGAAAACATTGTATCACCACCTTTTCCCCAAAGAACAACTTTAACAGAAACAAACACAACAAACTGAAACAAACTAAAATGATCAAGGAGAAAAATAATGGCCATAGAATCTGCTTTGATTTTAGAAATAATACTGCATTTCCATATAACAAAAATCATGATTGTTCTACTCAAGATCGTGATTCACCATTTGAAAATGTTTCTAATGATGTATCCTTGCAAGATCATCTTTCAGATCATAATCATCAAATTCCTTTACAAAGTAGACAACTTAAAGATTTTTTCCAGTTTGCGGGAGGTAAATCTGATTTCAAGTTCAAAATTGCTAAACCACTCAATATCAGAAATCTGTTCATGAAAGCCATGTTCCCAGTGTTAAATTTCTGTGTTGTTTCATACCTTGATGATGTCACTATCTATTTCAAAAATTATCAAGAGTACATACATTACCTGAAGAAAGCATACAGCAAAGAAAGGAGTGGAAATCAGATATTCAGAGAGGTACAGAGGGAGGATACCGGGCTGTTTAGAGATTCTTGCATGAATCCCTATGTCATGTTAGAGAGAGAAAATTTCCCAAATTTTTCTTTTCAAGAGTTAAGTGGGCCTAGGATGAGAGGAGATCCTTACGAGGATAAGATGCTGAAATTCCGTCATTTCCAAGATTTTTGAGTTTGAGACACTTTCAGTCATTGTACATACCATTGTTGAAATATTGAAAAAATAGAAAAGTCAAAAACAGTAAAAGGCAGAAAAGAGGGCAAGTGAAGATAGAACCAAGGCCCCATGTTCCAAAAAATAGTCTTTCAGAAAGCGAACGAGTCTAAATGCCGCTACTAGTGCTTCAATGTCTTGTTCAACTATCTAGCTTAATCATAGTTGAGCATGTTTAAATTTATTTGCTGATAAGTTAGTGAGCGCCAAGATAGTCAACATTGTGTAAGATTGACTTATCACAGAGCTTAGATTAGGGAGAGATTCTGTTTCCACATGCCTAAAACAGAACCAAAGAGAGAAGCGAGGGATGAAAAACACATTGTACATCTTAGCCCCGCTTGTCTAGTTTCTTTTGTTGTAAAATAACATTTGTGTGCAGCTTGTCTTTTATGCCGCAAATGCATGACAAATCAGACTGCCTAATCCTAATTTGATCATTTTTCAATTTCATGTTGTAGATTAGAGAATGAAATCCTCTCAAACTGCTTAATCTTGACAGTCGATCTAGTTAGGTAGAGAAATGAAGGAGTTCATCAGCTTAATCTGAACTCCTGGCAGATATAAGAGTAGAAATAGATAGGTTCATTTTGCAAAAAGAAAAATATGCATTGTCAAAGGGCTGCTAGTTCAAATGCACCAAACAGAAGAAAAAATGTTAGGAAAGATAGTAGGGTAGGTAGAGGTATCATTGATGTTAACCATGCTGACACTTTTCAGAAATAACATCAAGGGAAGGGTAAATTTTGCGCCAATGGATAAGGCACTGGTCTTCATAAGCCAAAAATTTGAATTCTGGACACCTCCTGACGAGGAGCTGCCCTCCCCAAATGGAGCCACTGTTAGCCATCAATATTTTTTACATGTTAGTGATGACTATATCTTCAGCTGAGTTTTCTAGAAACTGATTTCCTTATGTCAATATGTCATCCAGAAAACCCTCCCAAAACTTTTTTTGCCTTTCTACCTATTCAGTCCACCCCTAGCAAAACCACAACCTCCTTGTCAACAATCCTATCTAACCTCAGCCTTATTTACCTGCCCATCAGCCTTAAAAGGCAAATCCACATCTGTTTCAAAGGTCTCCCCTATGTTAGGAAGTGGCATTTTAAGACACCTCACCTTTGGCAATCATCAAAAAAGCCAAAAAAGCCTTCATCTGCAGCAAACCTGCCATGAATGATCCCTTACTTTGCAAACGAAATTAACAAACAGCCTTAAGTCGCGCCACTCACACCCCCTAGATCTCAGCACTGCATAAAGCCCAATCTCAAGCTGACTAGTAGGTTTTTCATTGTGTTCTATGGTTCTACAAAGACATGAAATTTATTTCATCTCATGGAGTAAATGTTTGAGTTTACAGTTAGAGGAACAACTGCTTCTAAATGTATTGTGAGCCTGAGATGAAGCTGCAAAACAAAAGTCACTCGTCAGGACCCTACAAGCTCTTTCCAGCATAAAAATAACAGTAAGAAAGGGTTGCCACTGTCTCAGAAAATGGTAAATTGTCAAGGCCCAGAACCTCCTTCATTACAAGCAGAGGGTTAGGGCACCTCCTTCATACATAAGCAGAGGGCGCAGGCCAGTGTTTGACTCAGAAGGTTGCAGAAGTCCAGGTTTTCCCTTACTGAAACAATGAAACAATATCTTCAGGTTTCATGAATGTAATTGCTGACCATAACAGGATTATAGTGGAAATATGATAAGCTCAAAGGAAAGGGGAGTTTGGCCTGATAAAGGAGGTCATCTGAAACTTTCAAGTCAAGTGAATGGTTGAAACTTTAGAAGGCCTGTCATCAGTGAACTTTCCAAAGCATAAGGACCCTGTCTATCCACAAGATCAAATAGAACAGATGATAAATAATGCCATTACACAGGCGGGAGAAAGTGCTTGGTTTTTTCAAGGAAACACTGATCTTCATAGTCACAAAGTTTGTTTGTTAAAATAATCAATCATAAGATGCAACAAGCCAAATGTTTAATTCACCCTTAGGACAATGTAGGGAGACAGTATTACTCTGGCTAGGGTTTCTGCTAACACACAATGATGCTTGCAAGTGAACATACTTAGACTGATGTTTTCCAAGTGGTCTACTTAACATCTCCTTTAGAGAAAGGCTGTCTCGAAAAAGAAATGTTAAAAAACCTTCAAACACCTCATCTAATGAAGAGCCTCCTCCATATATGAGTAGAGGGCCAAAGCTACTGCAGGTTGCTGAAACTGATTGATATAAGAGAATAGTGGAAGGATACCAAAGACTCAATCAAGGTCATTACACAGATAAAAGACAGTACTGATGATGTAAGGTTATTGATACTCCTATTTCAAGAACTATCTGTCAGACAGTACATCTAGAGGAAAGGAGAAGGTATTGAACATATTGTATGCTATCAATGCCAAAGGAGCAGTTGATTTAAAAAGAGTTAAAAGCATTCCATGATCACCTGCCCAGAAATCTAAGGAAATCTCTTCTGAGTAAACAGAAAAGTCTAATGTGAAAAGATGCAACCTAAAAAGTATATTTTCAGTCCAAAGAAAAACTTGTGAATCAACTGGAAGAAGCAATTTATCACTGGGAAAGTAAAACAGTGGCCAAGGTTAAGTCATAGAATGCATGATGACAGCTATACAATGCTGTGAATCGACAAAGAGGCAGTTTGATAAATGGTCAGTTTTTGAGTTTACAGGCAAGTGCATTCCTCCCAACATTCAAAAGATAGATATGTCATCAGTAAGGTACCTTCAAGTAGGAAGTTGTTTGAAACAAAAAGAAGGCGCCTTTTGAAACTGAGAAGCCATATGTAAATCCAAGTTGGGTCATTAAAATTGGCGCCTTTTGTGTTCAAAGTTGGAGAAGCCGCGAAGCAAAGCACCGTAAAGATAGATTTCCACAACCAAATTTTTGGATCTTCAAACAAAAGCGTTGTACAAACCCGGGCAGGCAGTTATTGTTCAAGTCTACATATGCAAAATGAAATACCCACAGTTTGAAAAAGAAAACAGATTTCCAAAAGCCTACGTTACGTTTCCAAGCAAGGTAACCGTTGACAAAGCGTTTGAAAATAACATAAAGGTTTAAGTATGAGAGGATGAATGTCATTTTCAAAAGCCGAAGACGTTTTGGCCTCCCTGTCTCCAAAGAAATAGTTTTCGGGTCATCGTGTATAAAATCGTTTTTAGGCGGCGCGACGGGCCTCTCGGAATGTGTCGCGACGTGCTCGCGCTGCTTTGTAAAGGTTTTCCTTCGCGACGGGCCCGAGGTGGGGCGACGTGCCTCGTAGGTGGCCGCCCGACCACCCGGCAAAGCCCACCCGATGTGCCCGATAAGAGTTTTCTCCTGCGCGACGGGTTTTCTCCAGAGGTTGCCGCGCGTCTTTTTCAAGCTGTCCAGGGTTTCTTACCTCCTTTCAAGCAAACATCCATCAAATTTGAGGTATTTTTATGAACTCCCATTGATTGCAAGGTGTTATTAAGTGACCAAAATGTTTGAAAAACCCAGACCTTGCCATTAATGCTAAAAACAAGTGCGCTTTCACTCATGAAAAGGAGGTAACTGAAATATTTGATTTTTATGGTTGGAAACCATTGTGTCGTTTCAACCATTGTATTTATTGAAGGCAGAGGTATACAAGTGATGTTTGATTTCATAAAACTTCACAAGAAAAAGTGTCCCTCATAAAAGCACTGTGTATTGTTAACCTAGGTTTGCCCTTTTTTCTTCACCTCATTATCATGTTGAAAAGCTGATTGACAAAGAGGCTCTAAGGGTAAATGTTACATTGAAGGGCAGATTTCATTGATGTGTTTCTAACTCTGGAGGCAGAGGTACAAAAGCAGTTGTTTGTTCTCTTAAAACTTCACAAAGGAAAGGGGCCTTTTTTTTTTCTGAAGAACAGAGTTGTTAGTGTTTGAAATTAATATTGGAAACAGGGGTGCAGGTATTTGGGTGTCTCTCTTAAACTCACAAGCAAAAGAGGGTGTTTTCTAAAAACCATAGTACATCGATATATCACCTAGCATAGCTCCGTTTTTCTTCCACCTAATGGTGTACTGTCATTTTGAAGAACCTGTGGTTGTGATATGTTTCGAGGGAAGGTCATTTCTAAAGAGCAGGTACTAAACACTTATCACAAGTTTTTTTCTAGAGATCTGCCCCTATTTCACTGTTTTTCACTATTGAAGGTTGGTTGACAGAGAACTTCCAAAGATGACAGCATAGTAAAGGACAGAGGTGGTTGATGGTGGATTTTGATATCAAAGGCAGGGGTATAGATGTGTTGATGTACTTTTTAAACTCACAGAGCAGAGAGTTTGTTTCCTAAAAACCACTGTTGCACTTATTTTACACCTAAACTAAGCCTGCCTTTTCATTACACTACATTATATCATTCTGAAGATTGTTGGACAGAGTTTTCTGAAGCTGAAACAGGGTTATTTTCTAGAAGGCTGGGTTGTTGATGATTGGGCATTTGTTGATGATCAAGTTTACATTAAAGGTGGTATATAGGTGTTGATGGACTATTTAAACTCACAAGTTTGAAAATAGTTCCTGGCTGAAGCAGAGAGTGTGTTCTCTAAACCACTGTGACACTTATTTTACACCTAAACTAAGTCTACTTGTTCATTACACTACATTGTATCATTCTGAAAATTGTTGAACAGAGTAATTTTGAGGGTGAAATAAGGCCATGTTCTAGAAGGCATTTGTTGATGATCAAGTTTACATCAAAGGCAGAGTTATAAAGGCGGTGATTGTCTTCTCAAAAAGTCACAAGTGAAAGGTGTTTCCCTTAACACAGTGGGCTAATTTTTCACCTAACCACAGGGTCTCTTTTCTCTTCCACTGTATGGTCTCCACAGAAGTCTGCTAACAGGGGTATGTTTCAAGGTAAATGACCTAAAAGAGCAGGGTTATTATTTTTGAAGTTTGGTTTTGAAGACACAAATACAAGTGAAATCTGGCCTCTAACAAAGTCACAAGAAGGGGGATTATTCAAGACTGTGCACAGAGAATCTACAAAGCAGTTTCTTACACATGGTACCATTATTGAGCAGTTTGCATAGCTGAAGTATATCCAGATTTGAAGGACTGTTGTTATGCTTTTTCATTGCACTACATTGTATCATTCTGAAGATTGTTGAACAGAGTTTTTCTGAAGGTGAAACAAGGCCTTTTTCTAGAAGGCATTTGTCGATGATCAAGTTTACATTAAGAGCAAGAAATATAAAGGCAAAGATTGACTTTCAAAAGTCACAAGTGAAAGGTTTTTCCCTTAACACAAAGGGGGGGGTTAATTTTTCACCTAACCAGGTCTCTTTTCTTTTCCCACCGGTGGGGTCTCTCCACAAAGTCCGTTTAACAGGGCATGTTTCAAGGGAAATGACCCACATGACAGGGTTATAATTTTTGAAGTTTGCTCTGAAGACAAACACAAGTGCGGTGCCTCTAGCAAAGTCACCAAGAGGGGTGATTGTTTCAAGATCAAAACATGTAAAAATCTACAAAGCAGCTTCTCCCACATAGTACCATTGTTAAGAAGGTTACATAGCTGAAGTGTAACCAGATTTGAAGGATTGTGGTTAATAAGTGTAGAGGAGCTTATTCAAGGAAGCATTGTTGCATTTCATCCAAACCACAGTGACCATATCTGTCCAAACAGTCTGGTGGCTTGTTTCAAACCAGCAGAGCATTTCTCATATAGTGAAGGCAATTTGCCTCTTCCAAAGCTTGTTTCAAAATCAGAATGCCTCCAAAACGAGATCACAAAGGCGGACAACATAAGAGATATGAACCTATCTCCATAGAAGAAATCAATGCTCATCCCTCAGTGCTTTTCAGTTTCCATGAAGTAGGCTGTCTTGAATTCTGTCAGAGGATAGAAGAAGTCAAGAGTTTCTCGCCACTTACACATTTGTGCACTTTGAGATTCAAGCACAAACACTTCCAGTTAGCAGGTCTTAACTTCAAAATCTCTCCAAGGTATGTATCCAAGGCTACCAAGATCGCGTATCATGGTGAAAAGTGGTTTAAACAAGCGCATCTTGATTTGGAGGAGTATAAACCTTTCATCAAGCCGGAACATAGGGAGACCATCACTGCTATTTTTCCTTTCTCCTATCTTCTTGACAGTTATGCTCCACTGATGAAGGCCATAATGAGATATTTCACTTGTGAAGGGAGGTTTAGCCAAATATTTGTCTATCATGTTCGCTTGTTGATGCATTTTACCAGGAGCAGGCAATTAAACCTTCCATACTTTTTGTCCAAGAGCATAGAGAAAATGGCAGCTGCTGTCCAAAAGAAAGCTCCACCTCGGAAAATCTCTTCTCTCTTTCATCATTCCTTGATCAAAATCATCTTCTTGCACCAGCTGGAGAAGAAAGGGGTTTCATGGGAGTCCCTCATTAGCCATGCCGATTTCGCCACTGTTCCTCCTGCTCATGTGTACCCGACTCAGCCTATCCGTCGCCCAGTGCCTTTATCTAGTAGGCCTACCCCTAAAAGACTCAAGATGATCACTGGGCAGCCAAGTACACAAGGAGAAGGAGAGGGCAGTGAGCCACAGGGAGAAAAGGAGGATGATGAGCAGCAGCAGCCAGATTTAGAAGGACAGCAGCAGTTGGATATCATTGGACAACAGCTAGAGGTTGATGAACAGCATCAATTTCAGGAAGAGGGACAAGAAAGAAAGACAGAGGTTGAAGAGCAGCAGGTTGAGCAAGCAATTGAAACACCTTTCGAGCCACAAGCTGGACAGGATATTGAGGAAGGACAGCAAGCTGAAGCTGCCTCCTTAATGGTGACCAAAACTGTCCTGAAGAAGGGGAAATTGCCCAAAAGGACAACTCCTAGCTTGCCAAGGAGAAAGAGCGCCAGATTGGCCTTCAAAGGCAAAAGTACAATTGGAGAAAGCGCCAAGCATGGAGGTAAATCAGCTGTCATCCCTATCCCAAGCGATGACAGCGGCAATGAGGCACGCATCCTTGAAAATCTCCTCATTCACAAAGAAGGGCAAATTGAGGTGTTACAAGAAGATCTCCAAAGGGCAAGGAACTTCAACCATTTCTTGGAGGTTGAGAACAAACAAATGAAATTTCATGCAGCCATTCATGAGGCAAGGGCCATCAAGTACAAAAAGGAGGCAGAAAGGGCTCAAGTAAGAATTGAAGAGCTTATTGGTGAATTCGATGATGAAGAAGAGGAGGACCAGCCTAGGCGAAAGAGGCCTAGAACCATCGGGCTTAGGAGAGCCTTGGAGAAACAGAAAGCTGAAGAACAAGCTCAATTCGAAGCTTTTCCTCTCACTACCCTCTTTGAGCGGGAAATTGAGGAAAATAGGGAAGCTTGGCTTGAGAGGGCTAACCAGCATTTGGAGACCAAGCTTGAGAAGGCAAACAGGGATCTTGAGCTACAGAGAAAGAGAACTCTTCACTTTCAGAAGCTGAACCAATTCGCCAGGCGCAAATTGAAGGTGGCACAGGAAAAATTGAAGAAATTGAAGGAGAGGCGCCTAGCACGGAAAGAAGCAAAACGCACATCAGCCCTCGATATTTTAGCTTCAGCTTCGGAACATGTCTCTATGGACGCTTGAGGGTCATCCATGCCAATTTTGGGCCTGTTTTGAAAACTTTTTGTTTTTTGGCATTTTTGGGGTTTTTGCCAAAAACTCATAAATGCGCCATTTCAGTTTGAAGATTCGTCAACGGAGGAGGGTGATACCAATGGATTCCATAATTTCATGAGCAGCTCTCCAGCGACTTTCAGGGCATTTGAAGATCATTCGCCCCCCCAAATTGGCGAAAAACAACCTCATTTTGCACATTCCGCTCTCGCCCTATCGCCAGCCTCTGCTATTTTCCGGGTTTTTTCGTCATTGCACAGCTTGAAGCACTTTTCGACATCGTACTGAGATGATTCCACTTGCATTGGAAAGCAGCAGACACTCATAGCTTTCCAACGAGCTATCATGAGCCTCATTTCAACATCGGGAAAACTTCCAAAAGTTGCCGGCAACTCAGGGGACCTTTTGCTGATGTATTTTTTGAGTATTTCTGTAAAAATTGAACCTTTCAAAACTGCTTTTTCCTCATGTGCGTTTAGCTATTTTTGTACATGAGAAGTTATGAAAAGTCAATTTATTTCCCTCTTTTAGCATTTTTTAGATATTTTATGAGATATTTTGTGCCTTTGGCTTTGCAAAGCCTCAAGGAAAAAATAAGATATTTTGGATAGGCCAATGTGGGATAGCTAGTTGCTCCTTGAGGTTTTCCTCCTCTCTATCCTATTTATCCCATGGTTTCATTGTAAATCGTAGGAATAACTTGAGAGAATTAATGCATTGGTCATATACTTGAAGAATACACTTGAGTGATGTTTGGATTGCCTCTTGGATGCTTTTGAGGAATGTTGAAGGCTTGTTGATGGATTCCTTGACATGGTAGAATGGTATAGTGCTTCTTCATGTTGTTTTGTCTTCTAGTTTTCACTCATATTTCATTTTTCTTGCTGCTATAGATCAGTAAAGATTGACTTTGAGACATGCCCATGGAGGCACCTCAAAATCCCCGAATCTTCATAGCTTGATGTTTTTCCCCATATGCTAAAGAATTCTTAGTCGCTCTTTAGTAACTTAAGGTGTTGTTGCTAAGTTTTATTCATCGCTCCATGTATGTTGAGTAGGATGTTGTTGCCCCACCGGCCTATCACCATTTATAGTTTTCTAACCATAAAACTTTCTCTTTATCCATTTGTTGATCATTTCAGCCAACGAAGGAGTTCTGTTCCCCATCTTAGTCTTTTGCTTCAAAAATCCATAAAATCTATTTGTCCAAGTACCAATGACTAGAGACGAAACAGAAGTTGTACAGTTTACGTAGTTGTTAGTTTGTCTCATGTGTTTTCCCAAAGTCTGATAGCCATTTCCCGAAGTTAGAGGGTCTTATACCTCTATGTATGGCTGGAATGTTTGATTTCTATGTATTGATTAGCTTATAGTTATTCCTAGCATGATCAATGGCTTGATATTACATGTTTATGTCTGCTATTAACTAGTTTGCACTTGAAATCCCTTGTCTTTCACCAACTTATTGTTCATTTAATCCATTTTGCCCAGAGATCCCTTCTATTGTGAATCAAATCGGCCCTACAGCAGCTTTACATCATCGACTCATTAGCTTCCTTGACCTGTTTGACCCCATAGCCCAATTTATCTACATCTTGTTATCCAGTTTATGTATTTGATCAGTTTCATCCCTCACAAACTTAAAATACCAAAAAACCAAAAACATACTTCATAACTAGCCTAATATCAGAACATCGCAAGTAAACACACCGACATCTTTTACACTTATAGAGAGAGCCCTCTCTGAGTCCAGGAAGGCTAGGTCCTTAGGCTCCAAAGCTTGGTTTGATGTTACATCGTCATTTGGCTAGCCAATCGGCCAAATCACGGGACCCTAACATTGGTCATGGAAGTCGAAATCCGCTGTATTTTTATGAAACATATTATCTAGGTGGACTCATTTTGAAAGGGAGTTGCCCCTCCCTTGTATGTATGGGCGTACTTGTGGATTGGATATTGATTTTTATGTTTATTTCCGCATAATTGAAAGAACATTTGATAATAAGTAACGAATGTTGCTAAAGGTGTAGTCTGGGTACTTGAGTATTTAGAAAAAGAAAAAGTACGATAGTGCCGCACCTGCCTACAAGGCGTGGTTGGAAGACACCCGAGGTGTAGGGGCGTGACAGTTGGTATCAGAGCTACCTTCACTGGGATCTTTTTCTAAAGCAGGGACACAGTTGCAGGGTTGCATATGCTGTTGAAGCTGACTTATATATTTGGGGTTTCTCTTGAGACCTTAGCTGAAGCAAGGCAATTGTCAGGGCTAAAGCTAGAAAAGGAGACATGTCGAGTTGGGAAGAATTCGAAGAGAAGACTTGTGAAGCATTGTGATGGATAAAGCAGCTGAACGAAGAAATCCCAAGGATTCGGATCAAACTTGGAGTCGTGGAAAGAAAATTGGTGGAAACTTGGAAGAAGGCTAAGAAGATTCATGAAGAGGTTAATGAGGCTAAGATTGCTCTTACAGCCTTGTGCAGAAGGGGATCTCTGAATCAAACCAAGATGATCTTGATAGACTTCAAGACAAGATGGACCAGCTTGATGGATGGATGGCATTATGCTATGAGCTACAAACTCACCGAGATGAGCTTGTTAGACTTGAAGAGAAGAACCATAAGAAGAGATTAAAACCTTCTATGGGAAAGCCGAAGCAGAATGTTATGGATGTTGTTTTGGTAAAGGAAGAACTTTTACAACAAGTTGAACCTAAACCAAATACACCACAAACATTGGAGCTTGAAGCAACAAGGAAAGTAGTTTTGGAGGCTCAAAAGAGGCTTATAAACATGAAGGAGTTCTTGGAGGAAAGAAGGCAAGAACACTACAAGACTCTTGTGCAAGTGGAGGAACACTTGGAACACATGGGAGACGAGATGGTGGAGATGCGGACTTTCTTGGAAGACTTTCATGGGAAAACTCTTGAACTTGGAGAACCAAGGGACGTTGCAGATGTAGAAGATGTCAAGGGTGAACTTAATAACCAAGTTGGACCAAGGCCAAGCATGTTGCAAGCATCTAAGATGGATGATTCTCATGAGGATGATATGAAGATGGAAGAGATGAAGGACGAACTTGTGACACAAGTTGAACCAAGACAAGACACATTGCAAGCATTGGTGGAGAAACCACATGGAGATGTTGCAAATGTGATCATGATCGAGGAGGAACGTGATGAGCAGGTGGTACTAGGATCGAACACATCAAAGGCATTGATGAGGATGGAGGACACTCACTTGAGGAGTCTTCATGGAGATATGACTTGTGTTTCATGGAAGCATAAGGAGGATGGACCACATATGGGGATGAGGAAGAAGATGAATTCTTTGCCAACACCATTGGTGACTACTCCTTGGATGCCTACGATGAGACCTTGCACATTGATGGAACAAGGGACATGGAACGATGCAAACCTTGATGGGGCAGTTTGTGACTGTACACTTGATGGTTCAAATGCCCTGGACAAGGGTGGAACGTGATGACCTTTGTGATGGAAAGGGTCATGCTTAACCATATAGAATGGCAAGTGCCCGGCATGACCCATAAACTACCTGGGTGGTAGGGCACGTTGATGGAGTAGACTTCTTCATGGCTTCAACTAAGAGGGACCTCTTGGCAGACCTTTAGTGGAGGAGCAGCTTGAAGGAAGTACTCACATATGTGATGGAGGTAGGAGTGACCGAGAGCACTTCACTTCGATATGTTGGGACATGATGATGATGATAGTTGAGTTGAGTTCACTTAGATGAACACATGGGCAGCCAAAGTCATGGACATGTACTACATGGAGATATTCTATAGATGGACTAATGGGACGTTGTTCACCTGAGAAACTTGGACATTGGTTGGATGAGCAGCATATGAGACATTCATATGTTTGCAGAGTAAGAACTTGTGATGGCACTCATGGCCAATACAATTAGGCTTACCAATGCTTTGATATGATGAGGCATGGGAGTTCATGATGGAGATGCCTTGGTGGCACACACTTTGGCATGGGATTGAGTCTACTTGACTTAGCCACACTTCTTAATTTGATGATGCTTGGAGGATGAGACTACTTTGCATACAAGTAGCACATGGATTAGCATCATGGACAGCATGTTGTGGATGAGATGGATACACTTCACGGACCCAAACATGGCACTTGGATGAGGCTCATTGTCATCTGCTCAGGACAATGATGACCTCTAACTTATGAGCAGGCCATGGAGTGAGATGGATGCTTGATAGCAGGATGTTTTGGTAGTCGTGATGATGGGAGGAACATATGTTCTTGTGGAGGAGACGTTCGGTTGGATTAGCTACCCAACTTGTCACCAACACAAGGGGTACCAACACATGATTTCTTGCAGAATTGAGACATGACCGAGGCATGTAGTAGATCAAGAGTGTTCACATCTGGATGCTATTCATATATTTATAGCAGAGTTTGAGACATGAACACACTTGGAAGGTGTTGGATTCATCAACACTTTGCGACGATAGTTGTGATGATATCGTGCACATGGGTGCAACGATAGTTCGTGCAGCGACACTTTGGTGGCAGTTGCGACGATATTTCACACATGGAGTTGTGATGGACCATGCGACGATGGGATGATGTTGTCAAGGGATGACAACACTTTGAAGTGGAGGAGGATGTAAGGCCCCAAGACTTCCTGGGCGCGTTCGGTGGAACGGGCACGCCGGTTGGGCGTTTGGATGAGTTCGGGCGTCGTGCGACGTAACAGGCGGCACGTCGCACCATTGGAGAGTCACGGGCGTGCGGGTGTAGCGAGGTGAGTCACGAGGGAAAGTTGGAGGAGAGGCCCATTGATTTAAACCAACACGGCGTTGGCAAGAGGAGTTATACCACAACAGAGCACCCCTTGGGCGAGCTAGCCGACGGGCGAGTCGGTGGGTCCGCCGGCGTGTTGGGCGCGGCCGTCGCGACGCTTCATGGGCGGACGACCAAACATGGGGGTCGGCTTGGGTCGGTTGAGCGTCCCACACTCCACCATGCATTCGTATATATTGGCGAGCGTTGGGAGAGTGGAGGATCAACAAAAAATCGAGCAACAACAACGAACAACCAAGGGTGCAACAACGAGTCCAATAACTTGTTGGTCGAAGGCATAACGACAACAAAATGGAGTCGGGTTGAGTCGGGTCGATCTGGGTGAGCACATCGCAGACCACTGGAGCTGCACCATAGGTCGGGTCGAGTCGGGTCTGGGCGGGCGCCTCTGAACGGCGGGTCGAGTCGGGTCGAGTCTGGGCGCCGAGTAATGGCAATGGCCCAGTAGTAAAATTGCGATTCCAGGAGCGTCGGGTGTCGAATTGAGGTGCCGTAAAAACAAGAAGGTGCGTATTTCCGAGACACATCCAACCATATGGGTGAGGGATGGATTTGACACACGGTCAGCTCAGAAAACGCTCTGCACTGATTTGGAGCAACGGTTGAGTGACCCAAGTGACCAGCACTTGGGCAGTTTTGGGCAGCATTTCCGACGGTGAAATTTGATGTTTTTACATGACTGTTGTAAGCTAGTTTGAGGATTGGAAAATCTTAGAACTTGGCCAAGAGGAAAATAGCCTTGTCAAGGAGCAAGAGTGGCTCTTGCTGGATTGACTTTTGTAACTTGTATTTTTATGAAACATATTATCCGAGCGGACTCATTTTAAAATGGAGTTGCCCCTCCCTTGTATGTATGGGTGTACATGTGGTTTGATAATGATGTTTATGTTTATTTTTGCATAATTGAAAGAAAATTTGATAATAACTAACGAATGTTGCTAAAGGCGTAGTCTGGGTACTTGAGTATTTAGAAAAAGAAAAAGTACGGCAGTGCCGCACCTGCCTACAAGACGTGGTTGGAAGACACCCGAGGTGTAGGGGCGTGACAGTTGGTATCGAAGCTACTAGTATGGATGGAAGTATGATAACACAACTGTTGTTGCACATCAGTTGGTATCAGAGCTGGACAGAGTTGCAAGGCTGTAGACGCTATTGAAGCTAACTTATATATTTGGGGTTTCTCTTGAGACCTTAGCTGAAGCAAGGCGTTTGTCAGGGCTAAAGCTAGAAAAGGAGACATGCCGAGTTGGGAAGAATTTGAAGAGAAGACTTGTGAAGCATTGCATTGGATAAAGTAGCTGAACGAAGAAATCCCAAGGATTCGGAACAAACTTGGAATCTTGGAAAGAAAATTGGTGGAAACTTGGAAGAAGGCTAAGAAGATTCATGAAGAAGTCAATGAGGCTAAGATTGCTCTTATGACCTTGTACAAGGAGGGGATCTCTGACTCAAACCAAGATGAGATTGAAATACTTCAAGACAAGATGGACCAGTTTGATGGATGGATGGCATTATGCTATGAGCTACAACCTCACCGAGATGAGCTTGTTAGACTTGAAGAGAAGAACCATAAGAAGAGATTAAAACCTTCTCTGGGAAAACCGAAGCAGAATGTTATGGATGTTGTTTTGGTAAAGGAAGAACGTTTGCAACAAGTTGAACCTAAACCAAAGACACCACAAACATTGGAGCTTGAAGCTATAAGGAAAGCAGTTTTGGAGGCTCGAAAGAGGCTCGAAAGAGGCTTATAAACATGATGGAGTTCTTGGAGGAAAGAAGGTAGGAACACTACAAGGCTCTTGTGCAAGTGGAGGAACACTTGGAAGAATTTCATGGGTGAACTGCTGAACTTGGAAAACCAAAAGATGTTTCAGATGTAGAAGATGTCAAGGGTGAACTTGATAATCAAGTTGGACCAATACCGAGCACATTGCAAGCATTGTTGGATGATTCTCATGAGGATGATATAACGATGGAAGAGATGAAGGATGAACTTGTGACACAAGTTGAAACAAGACAAGACACATTGCAAGCATTGGTGGGTAAACCACATGGAGATGTTGCAAATGTGACCATGATCGAGGAGGAACTTGATGAGCAGGTGGTACCAGAATCGAACACATCAAAGGCATTGATGAGGATGGAGGACACTCACTTGAGGAGTCTTCATGGAGAGATGACTTGTGTTTCATGGAAGCATAAGGAGGATGGACCACATATGGAGATGAGGAAGAAGATGACTTCTTTTCCAACACCATTGATGACTAATCCTTGGATGCCTACGATGAGACCTTGTACATTGATGGAACAAGGGACATGGGACGATACAAACCTTGTTGGGGCAATTTGTGACCTTACACTTGATGGTTCAAATGCCCGGGACAAGGGTGGAACGTGATTTCCTTTGTGATGGAAAGGGGTCATGCTAGCCACGTAGAATGGCAAGTTCCCGGCATGACCCATACACTACCTTGGTGGTAGGGTACGTTGGTGGAGTAGACTTCTTCATGGCTTCAACCAAGAAGGACCTCTTGGCAGACCTTTATTGGAGGAGCAGCTTGAAGGAAGTACTCACATATGTGATGGAGGTAGGAGTGACCGAGAGCACTTCACTTCGATATGTTGGGACATGATGATGATGAGAGTTGAGTTGAGTTCACTTAGATGAACACATGGGCAGCCAAAGTCATGGACATGTACTACATGGAGATCTTCTATAGATGGACTAATGGGACGTTGTTCACCATGAGCAACTTGGACATTGGTTGGATGAGCAGCCTATGAGACATTCATATGTTTTCAGAGTAAGAACTTGTGATGGCACTCATGGCCAATACAAGTAGGTTTACCAACGTTTTGATATGATGAGGCATGGGAGTTTATGATGGAGATGCCTTGGTGGCACACACTTTGGCATGGGCTTGAGTCTACTTGACTTAGCCACACTTCTTACTTTGATGATGCTTGGAGGATGAGACTACTTTTCATACAAGTAGCACATGGATTAGCATCATGGACAGCATGTTGTGGATGAGATGGATACACTTCATGGACCCAAACATGGCACTTGGATGAGGCTCATTGTCATCTTCTCAGGACAATGATGACCTCTAACTTATGAGCAGGCCATGGAGCGAGATGGAAGCTTGATAGCAGGATGTTTTGGCAGTCATGATGATGGGAGGAACATATGTTCTTGTGGAGGAGACGTTCGGTTGGATTAGCTACCCAACTTGTCACCAACACAAGGGGTACCAACACATGATTTCTTGCAGAATTGAGACATGACCGAGGCATGTAGCAGATCAAGAGTGTTCACATTTGGATGCTATTCATATATTTATAGCATATTTGGAGACATGAACACACTTGGAAAGTGTTGGAGTCATCAACACTTTGCGACGATAGTTGTGACGATACCGTGCACATGGGCACAACAATAGTTCGTGCATCGACACTTTGGTGGCAGTTGCGACGATATTTCACACATGCAGTTGTGATGGACCGTGTGATGATGGGATGATGTTGTCAAGGGATGAAAACACTTTGAAGTGGAGGAGGATGTAAGGCCCGAAGACTTCATGGGCGTGTTCGGTGGAACGGGCGCGCTGGTTGGGCGTTTGGACGAGTTCGAGCGCCGTGCGACGAGACGGGCTGCACGTCACACCGTTGGAGAGTCACGGGCACGCGGGTGTAGCGAGGCGAGTCACGAGGGTGAGTTGGAGGAGAGGCATGTCAAGTTAAACCAACACGGCATTGGCAAGATGAGTTATACCACAACGGAGCGCCCCTTGAGCGAGCTAGCCGACGGGCGAGTCGGTGGGTCGGCCTGCGTGTTGGGCGCGGCCGTCGCGACGCTTTGTGGGTGGATGACCAAACGTGGGGGTCGACTCAGGTTGGCTGAGCACCCCACACTCCATGACGCATTCATATATATTGGCGAGCGTGTTGAGAGTGGAGGCATCAACGAAATCGATCAACAACAACGAACAGCCAAGGGTGCAACAACGAGTCCAATAACTTGTTGGTCGAATGCGTAACGACAGCAAACGGGAGTCGGGTCGAGTCAGGTCGAGCTGGACGAGCACACCGCAGACCACCAAATCTGCACTGCAGGTCGGGTCAGGTCGGGTCTGGGCGGGCGCCTCTGAACGGCGGGTCGAGTCGGGTCGAGTCTGGGCGCCGAGTAACGACAACAACCCAGCAGTAAAATTGCGATTCCGGGAGCGTCGGGTGTCGGATTGAGGTGCCGTAAAAAATATAAGGTGTGTATTTCTGAGATGCATCCAAACATATGGGTGAGGGATGGATTGGACACATGGTCAGCTCAGAAAATGCTCTGCACTGATTTGGAGCAACGACTGAGTGACCCGAGTGACCAGCACTTGTGCAGTTTTGGGCAGCACTTCCGACGGTGAACTTTGATGTTGGTACATGACTATTGTAAGATAGTTTGAGGATTGGAAAGTCTTAGAACTTGGCCAAGAGGCAAATAGCCTTATCAAGGAACAAGAGTGGCTCTTGTTGGATTGACTGTTGTAACTTGTATTTTTATGAAACATATTATCTGGGCGGACTCATTTTGAAAGGGAGTTGCCCCTCCCTTTTATGTATGGGCATACTTGTGGATTGGATATTGATGTTTATGTTTATTTCCGCATAATTGAAAGAAAATTTGATAATAAGTAACGAATTTTGCTGAAGGCGTAGTCTGGGTACTTGAGTATTTAGAAAAATAAAAAGTACGGCAGTGCCGCACCTGCCTACAAGGCGTGCTTGGAAGACACCCGAGGTGTAGGGGCGTGATAGCATGCCAGGTGAGGGTGTCCATTTGGGTTGGGTCAGGTCGTTTGGCCTGAGGATGCCCGTGTTAGATTTGCTAATTTGTGACTTCCCGGGTGCCTTGTGCACGTCCGGGCGTCCCGTTTGCCGTTTTCTCCCATGTGCGTCCGTTTGGTCGAGCGCGTCGGGTGAGGGCGTCCATTCAGGTCGGGTCGTTTGGTCGTGTCAGGTGAGGGTGTCTGTTCGGGTCAGGTCGTTTGGTCATGCTGGGTGAGGGCATCCGTTCGGGCCGGGTCGTTTGGTCGTGCCGGGTGAGGGCCTCTGTTCGGGTCGGGTCAGGTCGTTTGGCCCGAAGGCGTCCGTTCGGGTGGCCGTGCCGAGTGAGGGCGTCCGTTCGGGTCGGGTCGGATCGTTTGGCCCAAGGGCACCCATGTTGGATTTGCTAAGTTGTGACTACCCGGGTGCCTTGTGCACGTCCAGGCGGCCCATTTTCCATTTGCTCCCATGTGCGTTCGTTTCGTCGGGTCGTTTGGTCGTGCTGGGTGAGGGCGTCCGTTCGGGTCGGGTCAGGTCGTTTGGCCCGAGGCCTCCCATGTCAGATTTGCTAAGTCATGACTACCCGGGTGCCTTGTGCATGTCCGGGTGGCCCGTTTTCCGTTTGCTCCCATGTGCGTCCGTTTGGTCGGGCATGCCGTGTCGCGTCGGGTGAGGGCGTTCGTTCGGTTCGGGTCGTTTGGTCGTGCCGGGTGAGGGCGTCCGTTCGGGTCGGGTCGGGTCATATGGCCGGAAGGCATCCGTTCGGGTGGGCGTGCCAAGCGAGGGCGTCCGTTCGGGTCGGGTCGAGTCGTTTGGCCCGAGGGCACCCGTGTAAGATTTGCTAAGTTGTGACCGCCCGGGTGCCTTGTGCACGTCCGGGCGGCCCGTCTACCGTTTGCTCCCATGTGTGTCCGTTTGGTTGGGTCATTTGGTCGTGTCAGGTGAGGGCATCCATTTGGGTCAGGTCGTTTGGTCGTGCCGGGTGAGGGCGTTCGTTTGGGTCGGGTCGTTTGGTAGTGCCGGGTGAGGGCGTCCGTTCGGGTGGGGTCAGGTCGTTTGGCACGAAGGCGTCCGTTCGAGTGGGTATGCCAGGCGAGGGCATCCATTCGGGTCGGGTCGGGTCATTTGGCCCAAGGGCGCCCATGTCAAATTTGCTAAGTTGTGACCGCCCGGGTGCCTTGTGCACGTCCGTGCAGCCCGTTTGCCGTTTGCTCCCATGTGCGTCCGTTTGGTCAGGTCGTTTGGTTGTGCCGGGTGAGGGCGTCCGTTTGGGTCGAGTCGTTTGGTCGTGCCGGGTGAGGGCGTCTGTTCGGGTCGGGTTGGGTTGTTCGGCCCAAGGGCGCCCGTGTTAGATTTGCTAAGTCGTGACCGCCCGGGTGCCTTGTGCATGTTCGGGTGGCCCGTTTTCCGTTTGTTCCCATGTGCGTCCGTTTGGTCGGGCGCGGCGTGTCACGCCGGGTGTGGGTGTCCGTTCGGGTCAGGTCATTTGGTCGTGCTGGGTGAGGGTGTTTGTTCGGGTCGGATCGGGTCATTTGGTGAGAAGGCGTCTGTTCGGGTGGGCGTGCTGGGCAAGGGCGTCCGTTCACGTCGGGTCAGGTCATTTGGCCCGAGGGCGCCCGTGTCAGATTTGCTAAGTCGTGACCACCCGAGTGCCTTGTGCACGTCCGGGTGGCCCATTTTCCATTTGCTCCCATGTGCGTCCGTTTGGTCGGGTCATTTGGTCATGCCGGGTGAGGGCGTCCATTTGGGTCGGGTCGTTTGGTCGTGCTGGGTGAGGGCGTCCGTTCGGGTGGGGTGAAGGCGTCCGTTCGGGTCGGGTCGTTTGGTCGTGCCGGGTGAGGGTGTCCGTTCGGGTTGGGTCGAGTCGTTTGGCACGAAGGCGTCCGTTCGGGTGGGCGTGCCGGGCGAGGGCGTCTGTTTGGGTCGGGTCGGGTCATATGGCCCGAGGGCGCCTGTGTCATATTTTCCAAGTTGTGACCGCCCGTTTTAGTATGAATCCTTTGTCGAAGTGTACGAAAAAAGACCACTTTAGCTATGCATAGCTAATAGCCCTAACATCAAAAGTGGCTGCCAATATCTTCAGATCTGCAGTTAGTTGATCAAGACAAGAGCTGCAAAAAACTAGATCTATGGATAGAAAGACATTAAGCAGTAAAAAGAAGGGTTTGCTCCATATATCCAATAGACAAGACAAGAATAATTTTTTGAAAGAATTTTTGTATTAAGGGCACCTGGGAGGAAAACAAGAAGGCGTATCCAATTCTCCTCAATGGGATGGGTTCTTGGAAGTCCTCAGCACTTTAGATCTAGAATCTCTCTCTCTTGTTGGTGTAGAAAACCCAGACAAATATAGAACTCAAAGGGAGCTCACACAGCAAATAGTGTAGAAAAATGTGACCAAGTGTATAGATCCAGAGTGATCTAATAGGAAACAAAAGGTGAAGAATGGTAGGAAAAACCCTCTTATTTATAACAAAATATTGTGTCATTCTAGATCTTGGTGCATGATTAAAATAATGTTAACCAAATCTAGATCCACCTTTTATGGAATATTTTATTATATTTGTTGGAGGGAAAAAGTATTTTACTTGGGTCAAATCCCTTTATTTGTTAATAATAAATAAATAAATGATTTATTTATCTTTTTAAGGAAGTGGTTGAAGGATCATTAAATAAATAATGATTTATTTAATTATTTGTGGGTGATTTGGTCATATTTAACAAGGAATATTATCTAAATAAGATTTAAATAATTATTCCTAGAAAATAATAAGTAAATAAAGGTTTATCTAATTAATTTCTTTGTTTTTGGGTTAAACATGACTGGGAATAATAATTAAATTATGGTTTAATTAATTATTCCATGAGAAAAATTAAACAAAATAGGTTTGTTTAATATTTCCTTTTGGGGTTTCCTGTTTAGACCATAAACAACCTAATAAATGTGGTTTATTAAGTTATTTTACATAGTGAAAGCAATTTTACTTAGGGTAAAATTGGTCTTACATGGTGTACTTGGGTCCATCTAATGATAAGAGGTTAGATGACCAAAAAATGGTGTAACAGCCCGGGTGCCTTGTGCACGTCCGGGCGGCCCGTTTGCCGTTTGCTCCCATGTGCGTCCGTTTGGTCGGGCATGCCATGTCGCGCCGGGGGAGGGCGTCTGTTCGGGTCGGGTCATTTGGGCCGAGGGCACCCGTGTCAGATTTGCTAAGTTATGACCACCCGAGTGCCTTGTGCACATCCGGGCAGCCCATTTTCCATTTGCTCCCATCTGCGTCCGTTCGGGTGGGCGCGTCGCGTCGTGCCGGGTGAGGGCATCTGTTCGGGTCGGGTCGTTTGGTCTGAGGGTGCCCGTGTCAGATTTGCTAATTTGTGACCGCCTGGGTGCCTTGTGCATATCTGGGCAGCTCGTTTGCCATTTTCTCCCATGTGCGTCCGTTCGGGTTGGGTCATTTGGTCGTGCCGGCTGAGGGCATCCGTTTGGGTCGGGTCGTTTGGTCGTGCCGGGTGAGGTCATCCGTTCGGGTCGGGTCGTTTGGCTTGAGGGCACCCGTTTCAGATTTGCTATGTTGTGACTGCCCGAGTGCCTTGTGCACATCGGTGCGGCTCGTTTGCCATTTGCTCCCATGTTCATTCATTCGGGTGGGCACGCCGTGTCATGTCGGGTGAGGGCGTCCGTCCGGGTCGGGTCTTTTGGCTCGACGGCACCCGTGTCAGATTTGCTAAGTTGTGACCACCCAGGTTCCTTGTGCACGTCTGGGTGATCTGTTTGCTGTTTTCTCCCATGTGCGTCCGTTCAGGTGGGCACGCCGTGTCGTGCCGGGTGAGGGCGTCCGTTCGGGTCGGGTCGTTTGGTCGTGCCGGGTGAGGTCGTCCGTTTGGGTTGGGTCATTTTTCCAGAGGGCGCCCGTGTCAGATTTGCTAAGTTGTGACTGCTTGGGTGCCTTGTGCACTTCCGGGCGGCCTGTTTGCCATTTTCTCCCATGTGCCTCCATTCGGGTGGGCGCGCCATCTCGTGCCAGGTGAGGGCGTTCGTTCGGGTTGGGTCATTTGGCCTGAGGGTGCCCATGTCAGATTTGATAAGTTGTGACCGCCCGGGTGCCTTGTGCACGTTCGGGCGGTCCGTTTGCCGTTTGCTCCCATGTGCGTCCATTCGGGTCGGGCGTGCCGTGTCGCGCCGGTTGATGGCGTTTGTTCGGGTGGGCGTGCTGGGTGAGGGCGTCCATTTGTGTCTGGTCGTTTGGCCCGAGGGCGCCCGTGTCAGATTTGCTAAGTTGTGACTGCCCGGGTGCCTTGTGCACGTTCGGGCGGCCCGTTTTCCGTTTGCTCCCATGTGCGTTCGTTCAGGTGGGCGCACCATGTCTGATGGGTGAGGGCGTTCGTACAGGTCGGGTCGTTTGGTCGTGCCGGGTGAGGTCGTCTGTTCGGGTCGGGTCGTTTGGCCCGAGGGCACCCGTGCCATATTTGTTAAGTTGTGACTGCCCGGGTGCCTTGTGCACGTCCGGGTGGCCGATTTTCTATTTGCTCCCATGTGCGTCCGTTCGGGCGGGCGCTCTGTGTCGCCCCGGGTGAGGGTGCACGGACGAGGGCGTTCAGGTCGCCCCGTTTTGTCCGAGGGTGCGCTTATCAGATTTGCTTTTCATGTGAAAGGTGGGCTGGGAATTGAGTTGTTTTGTTCGATTGTGCCTGAAGAATGGCCTTGGGTCATTTTTAGAGTCGTCGACTTTCTTCTCTCCATCACAACTCGGTAGCATATGAGCGGTAATGTTGGCCATGCTCGTCCTTGGAGGCATTTTTAGGGTCGTCGACTTTCTTTTCTAGCATTCGGATGGGGTTGTTGTGTGTGGCTCCTTGAGATGACTGGCCGCTTGTTGGCTTTGTTGAAATCGGCTCTCCGGTAACTCTCTCTTGTGCCCCTTGGTCACACGTTTGCTCTGTTGAAATCAGCTTTTTGCTATGTCGCTCATTGGCTTCGTCGATGTTGGCTCTTCGCTATATTTTTCTTCTCCTCCCTTTTTGCTTGGTTGTGGGGGGAGGGGTTGGATTTTCGTGTGAAAGGTGGGTTGGTAACTGAGTTGTTTGTTCGGGTGTGCCTGAAGAGTGGCCTTGGGTCATTTGTAGGGTCGTCAACTCTCATCTTCTCTCCATCCCCACTCGGTAGCACATGAGCGGTAATGTTGACCATGCTTGTCCTGGGAGGCATATGTGAAAAGAGTTTCCCTTTCGCTCTGTGTTCTTAGAGTTGGATGAGGTCGCTGTGTGTGGCTCCTTGAGACAACTGGCTGGTCGCCTATGTCGCTCTCCTGCCCCTTTCTCGCTCGTTGGCTCCGTCGATGTTGGCTCTTCGCTATATTGTTCACCTCCTCCCTTTTTGGTGGGTTGGAGAGGTGGGATTTTGTCCCGTTGGTTTCGTGAAATCGGCTCCTTGCTATATTGTTCACCTCCTACCCTTTTGGTGGGGGGAGGGGTTGGATTTTCGTGTGAAAGGTGGGTTGGTAATTAAGTTGCTTGTTCGGGTGTGCCTAAAGAATTGCCTTGGTTCATTTGTAGGGTGGTCGACATTCATATTCTCTCCATCCCCACTCGGTAGCACATGAGCGGTAATGTTGGCCATGCTCGTCCTTGGAGGCATATGTGAAAAGAGTTACCCTTTTGCTCTATGTTCTCAGAGTTGGATGAGGTCGCTGTGTGTGGCTCCTTGAGAACACTGGTCGATCGCGTATGTCGCTCTCGTGCCCCTTGCTCACTGATTGGCTCCGTCGATGTTGGCTCTTCGCTATATTGTTCACCTCCTCCCTTTTTGGTGGGTTGGAGAGGTGGGATTTTGTCTCGTTGGCTTCATGAAATTGACTCCTCGCTATATTGTTCACCTCCTCCCCTTTTGGTGGGGGGAGGGGTTGGATTTTCATGTGAAAGGTGGGTTGGTAATTGAGTTTCTTGTTCGGGTGTGCCTGAAGAATGGCCTTGTGTCATTTTTAGGGTGATTTACATTCATATTCTCTCCATCCCCACTCAGTAGCACATGAGCGGTAATGTTGGCCATGCTCGTCCTTGGAGGCATATGTGAACAATTCCCCCTTCGCTCCGTGTTCTCAGAATTGGATGGGTTTTTGTGTGTGGCTCCTTGAGATGACTGTCCTCTTCATTGTTTGGCTCTTTATGGTGCTGGTTTCTTGTGCTTGTACTCTTTCTATGTCAGCACTGTGGGTTGAGATGCATACGTTTAAGAGGAATGCGAAGGGGTTTTGGCTGTAAGCCACCCCTCTTGCTTGCTTTCTCCATTGGGCAATGTGAGGAGCGTGGTTCTCCTTGTTGTAAAATTAAGGTTTGGAATTCCTTTTAGAGTGCACGTCGTTTGTCCCTACTACGTTGGCTTTGAGGTCTTCATAGATGTGGTGGCCCATATGTTTGCTCGAGTGGTCGGATTTTTCCTTGCATCTTGCGTGCATCGTAGGATTATGCGGCTTGGAATGTTGAGACACAAGGTGATGGGCATTTCTTGTTTTGTTGATCGCTCACGTGATTGTGGTCCAACAGGGACGAGGCTTGCTACGTTGATGGCGGGGGCTATATCTTGAAGGAGGACTTCAAGGTGGAACGCTTCGACCTCCCTCCTCTATGTGGAGGTGGCTGTAGGTGAGAAGTTTTCATTGTCCAGTTGGTAAGTCGGTGGGCAAATCTCTTAGGTTGCTTGTATGCAGGGTGTGTGGGGTGCAGGGCTCCCTGATCCCTCCTCCTATTCAGATATGTTCATGCCTTTTGTAGCGAGCCTCTTGATATGCATTTATTTTCTTCCTCTGCCTTCGCATCGAGGTTTCCCTAGGGGATCAAGCGATCGAGGTCCACCGTTGCTGCTGTCTGGGTGGACTCCTAGGTAGTCTCGGTGTAGGGTGGGGAGGGTTGGAGGGGGGAATTTTTAAGGGAGGTTGCAGGAACGGTTGTTCTTGTTTTATTTCCATCCTTTTGCATCGAGGGTGCCGCAGGTGATCAAACGATTGAGGTCCACTGTTGCTGCTGACCGGGTGGACTCCTAGGTGGCCTTGGTGCGGGGCAGGGTGGGTCGGGGTGGAATTTCTAATAGAGGT
>CM076580.1:1394645909-1394648409 GCA_034641835.2 Pinus albicaulis
TGATTCGTTGAAGTGTTCGGATTGTGTCGATGACGGTGGTTTGTCGTTGTCGAAGTCGTGAGAAGTTCATTGAACCTTATCATTTAGAGGAAGGAGAAGTCGTAACAAGGTTACCGTAGGTGAACCTGCGGTAGGATCATTGATAGCAGGGTTTGGTTTTTTCGTTTGGGTTCTGTGGGTTTCTATTACATGTAATCTAGGAACGTGTGGTGTGTCTCTAGGAGAGCGGGTTTGATGCTTGTTGGGGTGGTGCCTCTTGCTAAAGAGACTCGCAATGTTTTTAGTTACCTATCTTGAGTTCACACGTGTTGTTTCATGTACTTGCAAGCGATGCTTGTGCTTGTCCCATCCTTTTTTATTGTTTCCCCTAATGTGTTTTTTGTATGGGGTTCGGAAGCTCGTTGCTCGGGGGCCGGCTCTCCAATGGTATGTTCGGCGGGGCATGGTTGCTGCAGTCGAGGTGCTTGGGAAATACGATGGAAAAATTCAGACTCATTCGTAGCGGCGGTGCTCGGTCCTTTGTTTGTTGGAAGATGTGGGCCTCCATAGTTGGTTATCTCTCCAAAAGGGGGCGGTGGTGGCTTATTATGTGTTTTCTTGGGCGAGCCTTTTTGTTGGTGGTTGGTTCAAGGGAGTGGTTGCACGTGCGCTTCCTACCTCAACCCATTCGTGAGGGGAAAATGTCGGGGTGGGGTCAATTATGGGATGGATGAAGAGTGGAGCAATCCATTGGGCTGGCCACCCTAGTCCTCTCGACTGTTCCTTGACATGTCCTCGCGGAAGGGTTGGGTCTAGGTAATGAAATAGCCCTCCCTCGGTCCACGCTCCATCAAAATTGCAAGTTTCCTCGTCAATGGGCATGAGGTAGTGCATTCTTTTCTCGTGCCTTTGGTGTTGAGGGAATTCCTCGTCCTTTCTTGAGCCACTCCCCCTTCCAAGGAAAGTAGGAAGTAGGTTATGTCCTAGTATCACCATTTGGATTGTGGGTTTTTTTATGCGGCTTGGTCATTTTCTTGGATGTGTCAATTGTTGCAGTAGCGTTGTGGTGTGCGCTTTGGGGGCTTCCCTCTTTTGAGGGTGTGACATTGCACCGCCGACGTATTTGTGCCCCTGGGATTTATCCATAATTGAGAGTCAGCCTGCGATAACTCCTCTTTGGAGTTCCGGTTGTTTGGGCCCCCTTGAATTTTTGGCTGGAAAGGTTGTCGGGTGTCCTGTACACGGAGGGGTGCAATAGCGGGGTGGGTTTGCTATTAGTGCATTTTTTTTCTGAAGCCTTGTGTGGGTTAGGGGGTTGTTTACCTCTCGGTAGTAACGTGCTCAGGAACTTGTCTCGTCATGGCCCTTGGATTTTCTAGTGGTCAAGTTTAGGTTGTGGCTTGTCTGCTTGGTTGTTTGATTGCCGCTTGTTATATCGTGTGGATAGAAAGGATGCCGCGTCGTAATGTATGTGGAAGGGTGCGAAAACGTGGGATGATTTTGATTGGGTGCCTTGTTTTCCTTCTTTTTGGTTAAGCCAGTGTCCCCTCGCGTGGTGGTGGCCCTATGTTTTTCTAGCTAGTGTTGCTTAAAATTTGGCCCCCTTTCTCTCAAATTGGATATTTGTGGTGAGTGTTATTGTGGGTAATGTTTGGTTTTTCTTTCTTTCATGTCATTTTCTTCCCTTCCGGTCCCCATCTTTATGGAGAAAAGCGGGAATTGTTGTCATTCGGTGTCGGAGAAGGATGAAAAGCAGTGCAAACTCCTGGGTTGGCCACCCTAGTCCTTCTCGGTCGTCGTTCCTTGCAGTTCCCCCGTTTCTTCCAAGGCACAGGGCTTGGAAAGCTTCTACTGTGTTTGAGCCTCCCCTTGTGATTCGTTTTGGTCCCCCTAGCTTTACAGAGAAAAGGTGGGATTGCCGTGGATTGACGTTTTCGGAAGGATGAAAAAGCAGTGAGAGTTGCTGCTGGGGTGGCCGCCCTAGTCTTTCTCGATCGCCGATCTGTGAAGTTCCCTCCTTTTTGCGAGGGCACAGGGCCTTGAAAGCCTGTTTTTGTGTTTGAGCCTCATCTCCTCTGTTGGCAGCCATGTTTTGGTTCTCTTTCTCCTTTTCTCTTTTTGGGTTGTTTTTTTCCCTTCCTCCTTTCGGCCCCTAGCTTTACGAAGAAAAGGGTGAATCATTAAGGATTGGCATTCACGAAGGATGAAAGGCAGTGCGAGCTCCTGGGTTGGCCACCCTAGTCCTTCCCAATCGTCATTCCTTGCGATTCCCCCCCTTTTGCGAGGGTGTGGGGCTCGCGAAGAGTTTTTTATCTGTTTGGGCCTCCTCCTTTGAGCGGGTGGACAATTTTGTTTCTCTTTCTTTCATGTGTTTTTCTTACTTTCCTCATTCCGACCCCTATCTTTACGGAGAAAAAAGGGGGAGTTGTAGTGGCTTGATGTTCGCGGAGGATGAAAAGAAGTGCGAGTTTCAGGGTGGCCACCCTAGTCCTTCTCGGTCATCGTTCTTTACAATTCTACC
>CM076580.1:1394653409-1394655909 GCA_034641835.2 Pinus albicaulis
CACCCAATTCCAAGAAACTCGGGGATTTCCACGTCCCGCCACGATAGAAACCATGGCCTCGGTGCGGGGAGCTCGAGTTTCCATGTCGTGGCATGACAGAGAACCGCCCAAGCCTGCGGAACTTTGGGGCTTCTGTTTCGTGGCACGAGGGAAACCGCCTAGTTCTGGGAACCTTTCGGTTTCCATCTCCCGCGTGGATGAAAACCGCTCCCTTGGTGAGGGGAACTTGGGTTTCCATGTCGTGGCATGACCGTAATCGCCCAAGTTTATGGAACTCATGGTTTCCGTCGCACGACACGGCGAAGAACTGCCCAAGCCTGGCGAACTTGGGGCTCCCATTTCACGGGGCGACGGAAACCGCTCCCCTGGTCCGTCTCTGGAACTTGGGGTTTCTACGCCTCGTCGCGGTGGAAGCCATCCAAATGTGGGGAAGGTTGGGTTTTGTAAGGCCCCAAGACTTCATGAGGCGCGTTCGTGGTAACGGGTGCGCCCGTCGGGCGTTCGGGCGCCGTGCGACGTTACGAGCGAGCCGCCGCGCAGTAACCGCACGGGCGCGGGTGTGTGGCGGCGAGCGGCACGGGCGCGTCGCACATAGCCAGCGGTGGCATTGGAAAAAGCGACGTTACAGGCGAAACGTCACAGCGTAGCCGGAGTCATAGAACCGACGCACGAGTTGAGCGGCCGACGCTACATGAGTGGGCGGACAGCTGAACGATGGGGGTCGTCTCGGGTCGACCGAGTGACCCACGACACGCACATGATACGCGTATTAATACGTCGTGCGGATGACGGAGAAGTCATCCAACCAACGATCAAGCAAGCATCTGAGTGCGAGCGCATTGGAGCACCACGAGCTAAGCCAACAGCTCGTTGGTGAAGGAAACACGGCGGCGGTGAACGCAGGGCGAGCGCGGGTCGAGCCAGGTTGTTGACGTGCAGGGCGTGCGGAATTCCTCCGCAGGGCATCCGCACCGCAGGACGGGTCGAGTCGGGCAGCGCACGGGTCAAGTCGTGCGACATACGTGCAGGGCGTGCGGAACTTCTCCGCAGGGCGTCCGCAGTGCAAGGTCGGGTCGGGCAGGGCGTCCGCACGATCCGAGCTTCAGTTCAGAGGTCGTTCTGAAGGCATCGTGAGTCGGAATTGAGTGCCGAAAGTTGAAGCAGGTGTGTTTTGATGGGACAGAGCTAACCACATAGCTGGGGGAGCGGATTGGAGAGACGGAGAGCTCGCGGGGAGGTCTGAAATCATTTGCAGTGCCGACCCGAGTGACACGGCAGCACTTGGGCAGTTTTATGCAGGATATTCCCGAGGTGAATTCTAGTGCTGTAAACGATTGTTGTGGGCTAGTTAATGATTGTCAAGCATTGTAATCTTGGACAAAAAGTGACTTGCCTTGCCAAAGAGAAAAGGGGGTCTTTTGCTGGATTGGAACTTATACTCTATTTTGTATTTATGAAACATATTATCGGGCAGACCCATTATTAACTGGGAGTTTCCCCTCCCTTGTATGTATGGGCGTACACTGTGGATGTGATGATGATGTTCATGTTTTCCACACATTGAAAGAACATTTGATTAACTAATTTAACAAGTGTTGCTAAAGGCGCAGTCTACATACTTGAGTATTACGAAAAGGAGAAGTACGGTAGTGCCGCACCCCGTCTATAGCACGGTTGAAAGGTCACCGAAGGTCTAGGGGCGTGATAGGTTTCCTCGCCCCGCCGTGACGACAGTCGCCCAACTGTGCGAAATGTAAGGTTTCCATGTCCCTGCTCAATGGACACCGTCCAATTATACGCCCGCCGCGACGGAAACCGCCCCTGTAAGACGCACGAGCCGAGGACGACGACGGAAGGCGTTGGAAGCGTTCGGTGGACATGCGACGAACGACGGAAACCACGACGGAAGGTTAGACGGGCGCGCCGACGGACGAAAACATCGTCCGGCTACTATGCAACGTTATCACGGTGACCGTGCGACGTTTAGGAGCGACGTGCATAAACGCGTCCAAAAATGGCCGTGTGTTGGCTTGGAGGTTTTATAGGCCGGCCGTGGTGGCAAGCCGACGTTAAGGAGGAAATTCCACGTCGTAACCAAGGCTTTATGGGCATTTACTGGGTCGGCCTCATATGGGTCAAGCCCCACCCATGGAAGCAATGTGTGGGCAAAGGCACATACGAAAGGAGGACGTGCGATGGACGATAAAGGAAAGAAATAAGGACATCAACATCTTGCTGATTCCACCATTGGAAAGCTAATGCTCGAGCCAGAGCGAAGGTCGAGGGTGGAGGGCGAAGCCGCAGCAGGGAAACGGAGTCTGGGTCGAGTCGGGTAAAACCCCGTTCGGCGTTCACCCGCAGGTCGAGTCGGGTTCCTTCCGCAGGGCGCGTGCGGTGCAGTGTTTAGTGCATGGTCGAGTCGGGTTCCTTCCCGTGATGCTTGCAATGTTTAGGCGTGCGCGGCTCGTGTCGAGTCGGGTTCGTGCGCGCGCGCACGCGT
>CM076580.1:1394660909-1394663409 GCA_034641835.2 Pinus albicaulis
TTGGAAATCTTCTACTGTGTTTGAGCCTCCCCTTATGATTCATTTTGGTCCCCATATATTTATAGAGAAATCGTGGGATTGTCGTGGATTGACGTTTTCTGAAGGATGAAAAGGTAGTGCGAGTTGCTGCTGGGGTGGCAGCCCTAGTCCTTCTCAATCGCCAATCTGTGCAGTTCCCTCCTTTTTGCGAGGGCACGGGGCCTCAAAAGCCTGTTTTTGTGTTTGAGCCTCATCTCCTCTGTTGGCAGCCATGTTTTGGTTCTTTGTTTTCTTTTCTCTTTTTGGGTTGCTTTTTTCCCTTCCTCCTTTTGGCCCCTAGCTTTACGAAGAAAAGGGTGAATCGTTGAGGATTGGAATTCGCGAAGGATGAAAGGCAGTGTGAGCTCCTGGGTTGGCCACCCTAGTCCTTCCCAATCATTTTTCCTTGCGATTCCCCCCCTTTTGCGAGGGCGTGGGGCTCGTGAAGATTTTTTTATCTATTTGGGCCTCCTCCTTTGAGCGGGTGGAAAATTTTATTTCTCTTTCTTTCATGTGTTTTTCTTAATTTCCTCGTTTCGACCCCTATCTTTACGGAGAAAGAAGGGGGAGTTGTAGTGGCTTGATGTTCGCGGAGGATGAAAAGAAGTGCGAATTTCAGGGTGGCCACCCTAGTCCTTCTCGGTCATCATTCTTTACAATTCTACCCTTTTTGAAAAGGCACGTGGTTTGGAAAGCAGCTCTTCTTGTTTGTCTTCTTGAGATTTCCCTTGTGAGGGTGTGGGAGCCACCTTCTCTTTCTTTTCTGTTATATGCATATGTGCTATTTTTCCCCCCTTCCCTTCCTCTTGTCGGCCCCCAGTAGTGTTACTAGGAAGAAAGGCGGGAACTGTTGCGGTTGGGTCTTCGAGAAGGATGAAAAGTAGTGGGAGCTTCCTGGGTTGGCCACCCTAGTCCTTCTCAATCATCGTTCCTTGCAGTTCCCCCATTTTTGCAAAGGCATTGGGGGGGTTCGGGGGGGAGGAGGGGCTTGTTTTAGCCCCTTCCCTTTAGTGAGTGGGGGTTAGGGAGTGCGGTTGTCTTGAGGGGGAAGGGGGCTTGTTGCTCTTTGTCGCGACGCATTGTACGTTGGGTTGGCTTTTAGCCATTTCTCGTGGGGGTGCGATTTTTTGGTAACACACGGAAACGACTCTCGGCAACGGATATCTCAGCTCTTGTTACGACGAAGAACATAGCGAAATGCAATACTTAGTGTGAATTGCAGAATCCCGTGAATCATCGAGTTTTTGAATGAAATTTGCACCCGAGGCTTCGGTCGAGGGCACGTCTATCTGGGCATTGCATCCCAATCAAACGCGCTCCTTGCAATATGTTAGGGAGCAGCGGAGGTGGTCGTCGGTGCCCAATGCGGTGCGGTTGGCTGAAATGTGGCAGGCGATGTTTCATGGCGTGCGTTGGCAAGTGATGATCTTGTCCCCTTGGTTGGGAAGTCGGCGTTAGCCGATGCGGGCTCTATGTGGAATCCTTGGAACTTGCTTTGCTCTCTCTTGTCCTCCCATTGGGTAGGGCAGATTTAGCTCCAACTTGCAACCTCAGTTCAGGCGAGAACAACCGCTGAGTTTAAGCATATAATTAAGCGGAGGAAAAGAAAATTACGAGGATTCCCGTAGTAGCGGCGAGCGAACCAGGAATAGCCCAACATGAAAATCGAGTGGTAGCGTCGCCTGAATTGTAGTCTGTAGAAGCATCCTTAGCGGTGGACCTGGGCCAAGTCCCTTGGAAGGGGGTGCCTGAGAGGGTGATAGCCCTGTCGGGCCGGGACCCTGCCGCATCACGAGGCGTTGTCGGCGAGTCGGGATGTTTGGGAATGCAGCCCTAATTGGGTGGTAAATTCCGTCTAAGGCTAAATACGGGTGAGAGACCGATAGCGAATAAGTAACGTGAGGGAAAGATGAAAAGGACTTTGAAAAGAGAGTTAAAGAGTGCCTCAAATTGCAGGGAGGGAAGCAGAAGGAGGCTGTCGATGCGTCTCGGTCAGATGTGGAACGGCTCAGGCTGGTCCGCCGCTCGACTTGAGGTGCAAACCAACACGAGCTGCTACATTGTCACAAGCACGGGTGGAGTACAGCCTGTCAATTTGCCGTTGCGGTGGTCGAGGGACGAAGCACGCGCTCTTGTGGTAGGCCGTGTGCACCTATGTGCTCATGGTGTTGGTTGGCGGGCTTTCCATTCGGCCCATCTTGAAACACAGACCAAGGAGTCTAACATGTGTGCGAGTCGGCGGGTTTGAAAACCTGCGAGGCGCAAGGAAGCTGACGGGCGAGATCCCCTCTCTGCGGGGGGTGCATCGTCGACTGACCTTGAGCTTATGAATAGGGTTCGAGTGCGAGCACACCTGTTGGGACCCGAAAGATGGTGAACTATGCCTGAGTAGGGCAAAGCCAGAGGAAACTCTGGTGGAGGCTTGTAGCGATACTGACGTGAAAATCATTCGTCTGACTTGGGTATAGGGGTGAAAGGCTAA
>CM076580.1:1394665909-1394688409 GCA_034641835.2 Pinus albicaulis
AAATTCGGACGACCATCCCCATTGCACCTTCTTGCCCCCCCGGTCCTTTTCATTCAAATGTTGTTTCTTTTGTTCGCATCTTCAAAAATGCATTTCTTGCTTGGGGGTGGGAAATCTGGGGTTTCCATGCCGCCGCTGCGAGAGGGGTCACCAGTCTGTGGAACTTGTGGTCAGTGGCATGGAAACTCCAAATTTCCATGTCGTGGCATGGCGTAAAACTAGCCCAGGCCTGCGGAACTTGGGGTTTCCGCGTCGTCCCGCGCCCCCGAGGGAAACACGCTAGGGAAATTGGGGTTTCCATTTCGTGGCGCACGGCGGAGGGCCAAGCCCGAGCCCGGGAAACTTGGGGTTTCCATGTCCCACCCCCGATGAAAACCGTGGGTTTCCATGTTTTTACGGCACAAGGGAAACTTGGGGTTTCCATGACGATGGAAACTGTCGCCCGAGTCTAGGGAACTGGTGGTGTTTCGAAACCATGGATCCAAGCCTCTGGGAACTCCGAGTTCTTTTTTCCATGTCGCGGCGCATACAAACCTGTTTCCATTTCACCTCGCAACGGAAAACCACCCCAATTTGGAGAAACTCGGGGTTTCCATTTCTTGGCACGGCGGAAAATTTCCCCAAGTATGGGAAACCTGGGGTTCCCATGTCCCGCCGTGATGGAAACCGCAACCCCAGCATGAGTTACTTTGGGGTTCCATGCCGCAGCATGGCAGAAACCGCCGCCCAAGTATGGGGAACTTCGAGTTTCCATGTCACTGCGCGACGGAAACCGTCACTCGGGTCCCGCGGAGCTCGGGGGTTCCCATTTTTTGCGGCACGACGGATACCACCCAATTCTGGGAAACTCGAGGATTTCCACGTCCCACCATGACAGAAACTGTGGCCTTGGTGCGGGGAGCTCAGGTTTCCATGTCACGGCATGACGGAGAACCGCCCAAGCCTGCGAAACTTTTGGGCTTATGTTTCGTGGCACGAGCGAAACCGCCTAGTTCTGGGAACCTTGCAGTTTCCATCTCCTGCCCCGACGAAAACCGCGCCCCTGGTGAGGGGAACTTGGGTTTCCATGTCTCGGCATGACCGTAATCGCCCAAGTTTATGGAACTCGTGCTTTTCGTCGCGTGGCACAGCGAAGAACCACCCAAGCCTGGCGAACTTGGGGCTCCCATTTCGCAGCGCGATGGAAACCGTTCCCTTGGTCCGTCTCCGGAACTTGGGGTTTCCATGCCTCGTCATGGCGGAAGCCATCCAAATGCGGGGAAGGTTGGGTTTTATAAGGCCCCAAGACTTCATGAGGCGTGTTCATGGTAACGGGCATTCGAACGTCGTGTGACGTTACGGGCGAGCCGTCGCATAGTAACCGCATGGGCGCGGGTGTGTGGTGGCGAGCGGCACGGGCGCGTCGCACATAGCCGGTGGTGGCATTGGAAAAAGCGACGTTATAGGCGAAACCTCACAGCGTAGCCAGAGTCATAGAACCGACGCACGAGTTCAGCGGTCGACACTACAGGAGTGGGCGGACAACTGAATGATGGGGGTCGGCTCGGGTC
Source organism: Pinus albicaulis (assembly GCA_034641835.2). NCBI lineage: Eukaryota > Viridiplantae > Streptophyta > Pinopsida > Pinales > Pinaceae > Pinus > Pinus albicaulis. Next base: position 1,394,667,460 of record CM076580.1, read on the forward strand.
GACCGAGTGACCCATGACATGCACATGATACACGTATTAATACCGTGTGTGGATGATGTAGAAGTCATCCAACCAATGATCAAGCAAGAATCTGAGTGCGAGCGCATTGGAGCACCACGAGCTAAACCAACAACTCGTTGGTGAAGGAAACACGGTGGCGGTGAACGCAGGGCGAGCGCGGGTCGAGTCAGGTTGTTGACGTGCAGGGCATGCGGAATTCCTCCGCAGGGCATCCGCACCGCAGGACGGGTCGAGTCAGGCAACGCGCAGGTCAAGTCGTGCGACAGACGTGCAGGATGTGCAAAATTTCTTTGCAGGGCGTCCGCAGTGCAAGGTTGGGATGAGCAGGGCGTCCGCACGATCCGAGCTTCAGTTCAAAGGTCGTTCTGAAGGCATCGTGAGTCGGAATTGAGTGCCGAAAGTTGAAGCAGGTGCGTTTTGATGGGACGGAGCTAACCACATAGCTGGGGGAGCGGATTGGATAGACGGAGAGCTCGCGGGGAGGTCTGAAATCATTTGCAGTGCCGAACCGAGTGACCCGGCAGTACTTGGGCAGTTTTATGCAGGATATTCCCTAGGTGAATTCTAGTGTTGTAAAAAATTGTTGTGGGCTAGTTAATGATTGTTAAGCTTTGTAAGCTTGGACAAAAAGTGACTTGCCTTGCCAAAGAGAAAAGGGGGTCTTTTGCTGGATTGGAACTTATACTCTGTTTCGTATTTATGAAACATATTATCGGGCAGAACCATTATTAACTGGGAGTTTCCCCTCCCTTGTATGTATGGGCGTACACTGTGGATGTGATGATGATGTTTCTATTTTCTGCACATTGAAAGAACATTTGATTAACTAATTTAACAAGTGTTGCTAAAGGCATAGTCTACATACTTGAGTATTACGAAAAGGAGAAGTACGGTAATGCCGCACCCCATCTATAGCACGGTTGAAAGGTCACTGACAGGTTTCCTCGCCCCGCCGTGAAGACAGTCACCCAACTGTGCGAAATGTAAGGTTTCCATGTCCCTGCTCAATTAACACCGTCCAATTATATGTCTGCCGCGACGGAAACCGCCACTGTAAGACCCATGAGCTGAGGACGACGACGGAAGGCATTGGAAGCGTTCAGTGGACATGCAATGAAAACCACGTTGAAAGGTTAGACGGGCGTGCCGATGGACGAAAACATCATTCGGCTACTATGCAACATTATCATGGTGACCGTGCGATGTTTAGGAGCGACGTGCATAAACACGTCCAAAAATGGCCGTGTGTTGGCTTGGAGGTTTTATTGGTCGGCCGTGGTGGCAAACCGACGTTAAAGAGGAAATTCCACATCGTAACCAAGGCTTTATGGGCGTTTACTGGGTCGACCTTATATGGGTCAAGCCCCACCCATGGAAGCAATGTGTGGGCAAAGGCACATACGAAAGGAGGACGTGCGATGGACGATAAAGGAAAGAAAGAAGGACATCAACATCTTGCCAATGCTCGAGCCAGAGCGAAGGTCGAGGGTGGAGGGCGAAGCCGCAGCAGGGAAACGGAGTCTGGGTCGAGCTCTGCAAAACCTATCTTGCCGTTCACCTTGTGTCTAGTCAATTTCTTCCATAGGCATGCGGGTTGTTCAGCCAGGCATGGTCGAGTCGGGTTCCTTCCGTAGGATGTGTGCAGAATAGTGTTCAGGGTAGGCGCGTTCAGGTCGAGTCGGTTTTGTGCAGCGCGCCCGCATTCCAGATGCGCGGAACAGTGTTTGAAGGCACGGAGTTCGTTCAACAGGTTCAGGTCGGGTCGAACGTGACCCGAACGCATTCAGGAAACGCGTGCAGACCATGACCCCGGTGACCCGCGTGCGGAAATGTGTTCAGGGTGCCGAGGGCATCTGTGACCCGAGTGACCCACCCAAACCAGAATTCACGCAGACTTTAGAAACATGTTCTGAAAGGGAATTTTGGGGTTCCTTTGGATTTTTTGCACTGTTGGGAAGCTTTTAAGGCTAGACCTAGGTACAAGCACATTTGGCAAGAAGCATAAATGGTTTATGGAGGCTTGGTTGTATAGTTATTGCAGATTGTACATATTTATTGAAGCATAATACTGGGTAGACTTATTAACGGGATTTGCCCCTCCCTTGAATGTATGGGTGTTCATGTGGTTTGATATTGATGTTTATTGCTGTTTTATTTCTGCACAAGAGCACTTTGGAAGATTAATTAAATAAGTGTTGAGTTAGGCGTAGTCTACTTATTGAGTATTTGAAAAGAGAAAAATAAGGTAGTGCCGCACCCGTCTATAGAGCGGTTGGGAGACTACCACAGGTATAGGGGTGTGACAGTTGGTATCAGAGCTACATTTTTGTGGCTTTTTTATTATTATTATTGAGCAGGGATACTGTTGCAGTGTTGCAGGTGGTATTGAAGCTTGATGGATGAGTTTTTTTCATTTGAAATGAAATTCAAAGAAATTAAAGAGAAGTCGAAGGAAGTGGAAAAGGAGTTTGATGAGGCGAGTCGGACCATTGATACATTGTGAAAGAGGAGGAAATCTGGAGTGAGAAAAGATGAAATGTTTCGACCTATGCAGAAAGTGAGAATTCTCCGAGCAGAAATGGTCAAGGTGGAAGAAGAGTGAAGGAAGTTACTTGATAAGCTTCTCAAGCTTAGAGACCTTGGAGAGATGAAGCATGGTGGCATGAAGCCCACTGTGGCCGAACCAAAGGATGTTGTAGATGTGATTGAAGTCAAGGAAGAAGCTGATGAACAAGTTGGACCAAGACTAAGCACATTACAAGCATTGATGGTGGACGATTCTCACAAGGATGTTGCAGATGTGGTAGAAGTCGAGGACGAACTTGATGAACAGGTTGGACTAGGGCCAAGCACATCGCAAGCATTGGTGATGGATAATTCTGGGGAGGATGTTGAGGATGCGGATATGATCGAGGAAGAACTCATGGAACAAGTTGAACCTGGACTAAGCACATTGCAGGCATTGGGGGATGAACCACATGAAAATGTTGCAGAAGTGACAATGATCGAGGAGGAACTTTATGAGTAGGCGGTACCAGGATCAGAAGCATTGTAGACATTGATGAGGATGGAGGACACTCGCTTAGAGATTCTTCATGAAGACATGGCTCGTGTTTCAATTGAGCATCTGGGATATGGACCGTATCCAGGGATGGGAAAGAAGATGACTTCTTTTCCAATACCATGGAGGACCTTTCCTCAGATGAATATGATGGAACCTTGTACATTGGAGAAGCAAGGGGAGCATTTCTTGTTGTAGGCCTTGATAGGGAAATTTGTGACCTCGCTCTAGTAGGTTCAAATTCCCATTACAAGGGTGGAACTTGATGATCTCTGTGATAGATATGGGTCATGCTTAGCCACATGGAAACTGGCTAGGTGCACGGCATGACTCATGGACTGCCTTGGTGGTAGGGCACATTGTCTGGGTAGACTTCTTCATGGATTACAACCAAGAAGGAACTCTTGGTGCACCTTTAGGGGGGGAGAAGCCTTGGAGGAAGTACCCATGATGATGATGGTAGAAGTGACCGAGGGCACTTAACCTATACACTATACACATGATGGTGACTAGGGTTGAGGCGAGTCTACTCTTGATGGACACATGGGCAATCAAAGTCATGTACATTGACACGAGGGCATGGCAGGACATTATGTGGAGACATTATGCAGGTGCACTTACTGGGTGCCACTTATGAGCATCATGGAGGAGTGTCAAGAAGGAGTATGCTGAGCATGATCGATTGTTGGTGCTACATGGAGATATTTTATAGATGGGTTGATGGATGTTGTTCACTTTGAGCAACAAGACATTGGTTGGATGAGTAGCCTACGAGCACATTCATATGACTTGCAGGGTGAGAACAACTTTTGGTGGCACTCGTGGGCAGTACAAGTATTCTTGCCAACGCTTTGGATAGGATGATGCATGGGAGTTCATGATGGAGTTTCATTCATTGGAGGCTTTATACTACAATGATATTGCAGTATATGGTTCACTGAGGAACTGAGATCGAGACTGGTCTTGATTTTTATGCACTATGGGATGCATACCTTCGAGCAGGGAAACGCGTTCAGTTGGGTCAGGTCGCGTGAGGGCGCCCAAGGAAACGCGTTCGGGTCGGGTCGTGTGAGGGCGGCCGTATAAAAAATGCTAATTTGTGACCGCCCGTGTGCCTTGTGCACGTTCGTGTGGCGAGTTTCCGATTTGCTCCCTTGTGCCTTCGTTCGGGTGGGTCGGGTTGGGTCGTGCCGTGTGAGGGAGGCCGTATAAAAAATGCTAAGTTGTGACTGCTCGTGTGCCTTGTACACGTTCGTGCGACCCGTTTTCCGTTTGCTCCCTTGTGCCTTCGTTCGGGTGGGTCGGGTCGTGCCGTGTGAGGGCGCCCAAGGAAACGTGTTTGGGTCGGGTCGTGTGAGGGAGGCCGTATAAAAAATGCTAAGTTGTGACCGCCCCTGTGCCTTGTGCACGTTCGTGTGACCCGATTGCCATTTGCTCCTTTGTGCCTTCGTTCGGGCGGGTCAGGTCGTGTTGTGTGAGGGTGCCCAAGGAAACATGTTCGGGTCAGGTCGTGGTAGGGAGGCCGTATCGAAAATGCTAAGTTGTGACCGCCCGTGTGCCTAGTTGTCATGCCCCTATACCTTCGATGTCTTTCAACCACGCTATAGACAGGTGCGGCACTACCGTACTTTTTTCTTTTCCCAAATACTCAAGTATATAGACTACGCCTTTAGCAACACTTGTTAGTTATTAACCAAATTTTCTCTCGATATGCGGAGATAAACATAAACATCATTATAAATCCACAAGTACGCTCATACATACAAGGGAGGGGCAATTCCCTGTTAATAATGAGTCCGACCGATAATACGTTTCATAAATATGAAATAATAAGTTCCAATCCAGCAGAAGCCACTTTTGCTCCTTGGCAAGGCAAGTTAGCCTTTTGACCAAGCTCTAAGGCTTTTCAACCATCAAACTAGCCTACAGCAATCATTTACAATCATAAAAATTCACCTGGGGAATATCTTGCACAAAACTGCCCAAGTGTTGTCGAGTCACTCAAATCGGCACTACAAATCAGTTTAGACCGTCCCTTGAGCTCCCTGTGTGTCCAATCCACTTCCCAACTATACGGTTAGATGCGACCCGTCAATATGCACATTATGCAATTTACGGCACTCATTTCTGACTCCGGACGCTCCCGGAATGGCTTCCGCACAGTCGTGCAGTTCGTGCAGAGGCGCCCAGTCGTGGGTCACACGACTCGCCCAGCCAAACGCGTTCGGGTCGGGTCGTTTGGGCCGAGAGCGCCCATATCAGATTCACTAAGTTGTGACTGCTGGGCTGCCTTGTGCACGTCCGAGCGGCCCATTTGACGTTTTCTCCCATGTGCGTTTGTTCGGTCGGGCGGGCCGTGTGGCACCGGGTGAGGGCATCCGTTCGAGTTGGGTCGTTTGTTCGAAGGGCGCACGTGTCAGATTTACTAAGTTGTGACCGTCTGGGTGCCTTGTGCATGTCCGGGCGGCCCATTTTCCATTTTCTCCCATGTGCGTCCGTTTGGTCGGGTCGTTTGGTCGTGTCGGGTGAGGGCGTCCACTCGGGTCGGGTCGTTTGGTTGTGTCGGGTGAGGGCGTCCGTTCGGGTCAGGTCGGGTTGTTTGGCCCGAGGGCGTTCGTTCGGGTCGGGTTGTTTGGTCGTGCTGGGTGAGGGCGTCCATTCGGGTCGGGTAGGGTCGTTTGGCCCGAGGGCGTCCGTTCGGGTGGGCGTGCCCGGTGAGGGTGTCCGTTCGGGTCGGGTCGTTTGGTCGTGCCGGGTGATGGCGTCCGTTCGGGTTGGGTCTGGTTGTTTGGTTGTTCCGGGTGAGGGTGTCCATTCAGGTTGGGTCGGGTCGTTTGGCCCAAGGGCATCCGTTTGGGTGGGCGTGCTGGGTGAGGGCGTCCATTCGGGTTGGGTCGGGTCGTTTGGCCCGAGGGCGCCCGTGTCAGATTTTCTAAGTTGTGACCGCCCACGTGCCTTGTGCACGTTCGGGCGGCCCGTTTTTCGTTTACTCCCATGTGAGTCCGTTTGGTCGGGCATGTCGGGTGAGGGCATCCGTTCGGGCTGGGTCATTTGGTCGTGCCGGGTGAGGGCGTCCGTTCGGGTTGGGTCATTTGGTCGTGTCGGGCGAGGGCATCCGTTTGGGTCGGGTCGGGTCGTTTGGCACGAAGGTGTCTATTCGGGTGGGTGTGCCAGGCGAGGGCGTCCGTTTGGGTCGGGTCGGGTCGTTTGGCCCGAGGGCGCCCGTGTCATATTTTCCAAGTTGTGACCGCCCGAGTGCCTTGTGCACGTCCGGGCGGCCCGTTTTCCGTTTTCTCCCATGTGCGTCCGTTCGGTCGAGCGTGCCGTGTCACGCCAAGGGAGGGCGTCTGTTCGGGTCGGGTCGTTTGGGCCGAGGCCGCCCGTGTCAGATTTGCTAAGTTGTGACCGCTCGGGTGCCTTGTGCATGTCCGGGCGGCCCATTTCCCGTTTGCTCCCATGTGCGTCCGTTCGGGTGGGCGCGTCACGTCGTGCTGGGTGAGGGCATCCATTTGAGTCGGGTCGTTTGGTCCGAGGGCACCCGTGTCAGATTTGCTAAGTTGTGACTGCCCGAGTTCCTTGTGCACGTCCGGGCGGCCCGTTTTCCGTTTGCTCCCATGTGTGTCCGTTCGAGTCAGGTCGTTTGGTCGTGCCGGGTGAGGGCGTCCGTTCGGGTCGGGTCGTTTGGTCGTGTCGGGTGAGGTTGTCCGTTCGGGTCGGGTCATTTGGCCTGGGGGCGCCCGTTTCATATTTGCTAAGTTGTGACCACCCGGGTGCCTTGTGCACATCTGGGCGGCTCGTTTTCCATTTGCTCCCATGTTCGTTCGGTCGGGTGGGCGCGCCATGTCGTGCCAGGTGAGGGCGTCCGTTCGGGTCGGGTCGTTTGGCCCGAGGGCGCTCGTGTCAAATTTTCTAAGTTGTGACCGCCCTGGTGGTTGTGCATGTCCGGGCGGCCCGTTTTCCATTTGCTCCCATGTGCGTCCATTCGGGTGGGCGTGCCGTGTCGTGCCGGGTGAGGGCGTCCGTTCGGGTCGGGTCGTTTGGCCGTGCTGGGTGAGGTCGTCCGTTCGGGTCGGGTCGTTTGGCCCGAGGGCGCCCATGTCAGATTTGCTAAGTTGTGACCGCCTATGAGCCTTGTGCACGTCTGGGTGCCCTGTTTTCCATTTTCTCCCATGTGCGTCCGTTCGAGTGGGCGCGTCGTGTCGTGCCGGGTGAGGGCGTCCGTTTGGGTCAGGTCATTTGGCCCGAGGGCGCCCGTGTCAGATTTGCTAAGTTGTGACCGCCCAGGTGCCTTGTGCATGTTTGGGTGGCTCATTTGTTGTTTGCTCCCATGTGCGTCCGTTCGGGTCGGGCGTGCCGTGTCGCGCCGGGTGATGGCATTTGTTCGGGTGGGCATGTCGGGTGAGGGCATCTGTTCATGTTGGGTTGTTTGGCCCAAGGGCGCCTGTGTCAGATTTGCTAAGTTGTGACCGCCCGGGTGCCTTGTGCACATCCGGGCAGCCCATTTTTCGTTTTCTCCCATGTGCGTTCGTTTGGGTGGGCGCGCCGTGTTTGACGGGTGAGGGTGTTCGTATGGGTCGGGTCGTTTGGTCATGCCGAGTGAGGTCATATGTTCGGGTCGGGTCATTTGGCCCAAGGGTGCCCGTGCCATATTTGCTAAGTTGTGACTGCCCGGGTGCCTTATGCACATTCGGGCGGCCCATTTTCCGTTTGCTCCCATGTGTGTCCATTCGGGTGGGTGCTCCGTGTCGCCCGAGGTGAGGGCGCACGGATGAGGGCATTCGGGTCGCCCCGTTTTGTCCGAGGGTGCGCTTATCGGATTTTATTTTCATGTGAAAGGTGGGTTGGTAATTGAGTTTTTTTGTTTAGTTGTGCCTGAAGAATGGCCTTGGGTAATTTTCAGGGTCGTCGACTTTCTTCTCTCCAGCACCACTCGGTAGCATATGAGCGGTAATGTTGGCCATGCTCATCCTTGGAGGCATGTTTGAACAATCTCTCCCGTCCACTTTGTTTTCTAGCATTTGGATGGGGTTGTTGTGTGTGGCTCCTTGAGATGACTGGCTGCTTGTTGGCTTTGTTGAAATCGGCTCTTCGGTAACTCTCTCTCATGCCCCTTGGTCGCACGTTTGCTCTGTTGAAATCAGCCTTTTTGCTATGTCACCCATTGGCTCCGTCGATGTTGGCTCTTCGCTATATTGTTCTTCTCCTCCCTTTTTGCTTGCTTGTGGGGGGAGGGGTTGGATTTTCGTGTGAAAGGTGGGTTGGTAACTGAGTTTTTTGTTCGGGTGTGCCTGAAGAGTGGCCTTGGGTCATTTGTAGGGTTGTCGACTCTCATCTTCTCTCCATCCCCACTCGGTAGCACATGAGCGGTAATGTTGGCCATGCTTGTCCTAGGAGGCATATGTGAAAAGAGTTTCCCTTTCTCTCTGTGTTCTCAGAGTTGGATGAGGTCGTTGTGTGTGGCTCCTTGAGACAACTGGCCGGTCACCTATGTCGCTCTCGTGCCCCTTGCTTGCTGGTTGGCTCCATCGATGTTGGCTCTTCACTATATTGTTCACCTCCTCCCTTTTTGGTGGGTTGGAGAGGTGGGCTTTTGTCTCATTGGCTTTGTGAAATTAACTCCTCGCTATATTTTTCACCTCCTCCCCTTTTGGTGGGGGGAGAGGTTGGATTTTCATGTGAAAGGTGGGTTGGTAATTGAGTTGCTTGTTCGGGTGTGCCTGAAGAATGGCCTTGGGTCATTTGTAGGGTGGTCGAAATTCATATTCTCTCCATCCTCACTCGGTAGCACATGAGTGGTAATGTTGGCCATGCTCGTCCTTGGAGGCATATGTGAACAATTCCCCCTTCGCTCCGTGTTCTCGGAATTGGATCGGTTTTTGTGTGTGGCTCCTTGAGATGACTGTCCTCTTCATTGTTTGGCTCTTTATGGTGCCGGTTTCTTGTGCTTGTACTCTTTCTATGTCAGCACTGTGGGTTGAGATGCATACGTTTAAGAGGAATGCGGAGCAGTTTTGGATGTAAGCCGCCCCTCTTGCTTGCTTTTTCCATTGGGCGATGTGAGGAGCGTGGTTCTCCTTGTTGTAAAATTAAGGTTTGGAATTCCTTTCAGAGTGCACGTCGTTTGTCCCTGCTGTGTTGGCTTTGAGGTCTTGATATATGTGGTGGCCCATATGTTTGCTCGAGTGGTCAGATTTTTCCTTGCATCTTGCATGCATCATAGGATTATGCGGCTTGGAATGTTGAGACACAAGGTGATGGGAATTTCTTGTTTTGTTGATTGCTCATGCAATTGTGGTCCAACGGGGATGAGGCTTGCTACGTTGATGGCGGGGGCTATATCTAGAAGGAGGACTTCAAGGTGGAACGCTTCGACCTCCCTCCTCTGTGTGGAGGTGGCTACAGGTGAGAAGTTTTCATTGTCCAGTTGGTAAGCCGATGGGGCAATCTCCTAGGTTGCTTGTATGCAGGGTGTGTGGGGTGCGAGGCTGCCTGATCCCTCCTCCTGTTCAGATATGTTCATGCCTTTTGTAGCGAGCCTCTTGATATGCATTTATTTTCTTCCTCTGCCTTTGCATCAAGGTTTCCCCAGGCGATCAAGCGATCGAGGTCTACCATTGCTGCTGTCTGGGTGGACTCCTAGGTGGTCTCGGTGCGGGGTGGGGAGGGTTGGACGGGGGAATTTTTAAGGGAGATTGTAGGAAGGGTCATTCTTGTTTTATTTCCATCCTTTTTCATCAAGGGTGCCACAGGTGATCAAACGATTGAGGTCCACTATTGCTGGTGACCGGGTGGACTCCTAGGTGGCCTTGGTGCGGGGCGGGGAGGGTCGGGGTGGCATTTCTGATAGAGGTTGTTGACTTGGTCATTCTCCTTCTACTTCCTTCTTTTTCCTTTGCAATGAGGTTGCCACAGGTGACCAAGTGATCGAGGTCCACTGTTGCTGCTGCCCAGGTGTACTCCTAGGTGGCCTCGCTGCTGGGCGGGAAGGGTTGTAGGGAATTTTTAGGATATTTCGTGGGGTCGGTTGTTCTCCCTTTATTTACTTACTTTTCTTTCACATCGAGGTCGCCGCAGGCGATCGGCTGATCGAGGTCCATCGTTGCTACTTTCCAGGTGGACTCCTAGGTGGCCTTGGTGCGGGGCGGGGACGGTTGGGAGGCGTTTGAGAGAGAGAGAGAGAGAGATTGCGCGGTTGGTCGTTCTTGATTTGTTTGCCTTTGCATCGGGGTTTCCGCAGGCGCTTGAGGTCCACTATTTCCACTGTCGGAGTGGACTCCTAGGTGGCCTTGGTGCGAGACGGGGAGGGTTTGGGGGGCATTTCTAAGAGAGTCTTGTTTCTGTTTTCTCCCCTTTTTCCGTTCATTGTGGCTGTCGTGGGTGATAAGCCTTTTGCCATCCTTGCTGGTTGGGGGGTGGTTACCAACTCCTAGTTAGCCTCAGTGCAATGTGACTTAGCGGGTTGACCCATCTTTTCTCTTTGTGGATCTTGCATCCATCGTCCATTACGTTTGATGTCTTGCATGTCCTTGGCATGTAGTGTGTGTGGGCTCTAATCCCTTCTCGGGGATGCAAGAGGTGCAAGGTATAAGAGCTTTACATGATATGTTGACCTCTCCTTGACTTGATGGGTGTTCAGGCTGGCTCTCTGTAAGAGAGAACTTTGAATGCCCTTTGAAGTGGGAGGGTGCTACCTAGTTGATCCTCCCAGTAGTCATATGCTTGTCTCAAAGATTAAGCCATGCATGTCTAAGTATGAACTAATTCAGAATGTGAAACTGCGGATGGCTCATTAAATCAATTATATTTTTTTTGATGGTACCATGCTACTCGGATAACCATAGTAATTTTAGAACTAATACGTGCACCAAGTCCTGACTCTTTGGAAGGGATGCATTTTTTAGATAAAAGGCCAGCGCGAGCTTGCCCGCTTCTCCGGTGAATCATGATAACTCGACGGATCGCACAACCCTTGTGATGGCGATGCTTCATTCAAATTTCTACCCTATCAACTTTCGATGGTAGGATAGAGGCCTACCATAGTGGTGATGGGTGATGGAGAATTAGGGTTAAATTCCAGAGAGGGAGCCTGAGAAATGGCTACCACATCCAAGGAAGGCAGCAGGTGCGCAAATTACCCAATCCTGACATGGGGAGGTAGTGACAATAAATAATAATACTGGGCTCATCGGGTCTGGTAATTGGAATGAGTACAATCTAAATCCCTTAACGAGGATCCATTGGAGTGCAAGTCTAGTGCCAGCAGTCGCGGTAATTCCAGCTCCAATAGTGTATATTTAAGTTGTTGCAGTTAAAAAGCTCGTAGTTGGATCTTGGGTCGTAAAGGTCGGTCCGCCTACTCGGTGTCCACCTACCCTTCCATCCCTTTTGTCGGCGGTGTGCTCCTGGCCTTAACTGGCTGGGTCGCGGCTCCGACACTGTTACTTTGAAAAAATTAGAGTGCTAAAAGCAAGCTTATGCTCTGAATACATTAGCATGGAATAACGTGATAGGAGTCTGGTCCTATTGTGTTGGCCTTCGGGACCGGAGTAATGATTAATAGGGATTGTTGAGGGCATTCGTATTTCATTGTCAGAGGTGAAATTCTTGGATTTATGAAAGATAGACCACTGCGAAAGCATTTGCCAAGGATGTTTTCATTAATCAAGAATGAAATTTGGGGGCTCGAAGACAATCAGATACCGTCCTAGTCTCAACCATAAACGATGCCAACCAGGGATCGGCGGATGTTTCTCTAAGGACTCCGCCAGCGCCTTCTGAGAAGTCAGAGTGTTTGGGTTCTGGGGGGAGTATGGTCGCAAGGCTGAAACTTAAAGGAATTGATGGAAGGGCACCACCAGGAGTGGAGCTTGCGGCTTAATTTGACTCAACACAGGGAAACTTACCAGGTCCAGACATAGTAAGGATTGACAGATTAATAGCTCTTTCTTGATTCTATGGGTGGTGGTGCATGGCCATTCTTAGTTGGTGGAGCGATTTGTCTGGTTAATTCCAATAACGAATGAGACCTCAGCCTGCTAACTAGCTACGCGGAGGTTCCCCTTCGCAGCCAGCTTCTCAGAGGGACTATGGCCGTTTAGGCCATGGAAGTTTGAGGAAATAATAGTCTGTGATTCCCTTAGATGTTATGGGCCGCACGTGCGCTACACTGATGTAGCCAATGATTTTTTCTTCCTGGTTCGAGAGCATCGGGAAGTATTCTCAAATTGCATCGTGATGGGGATAGACCATTGCAATTACTGGTCTTCAATGAGGAATTCCTAGTAAGCGCATGTCATCAACTCGTGTTGACTATATCCCTGCCCTTTGTACACACTGCCCATCGCTCCTACCGATTGAATGATCTGGTGACGTGTTCGGATTGCGTCGACGACGGTGGTTTGCCGCTATCGACGTCGTGAGAAGTTCATTGAACCTTATCATTTAGAGGAAGGAGAAGTCGTAACAAGGTTACCGTAGGTGAACCTGTGGTAGGATCATAGATAGCAGGGTTTGTTTTTTTCATTTGGTTTGTGTGGTTTCGATTACATGTAATCTAGGAACGTGTGGTGTGTCTCTAGGAGAGCGGGTTTGATGCTTGTCGGGGTGGTGCCTCTTGCGAAAGAGACTCACAACGTTTTTAGTTACCTATCTTGAGTTCACGCCTTTTGTTTCGTGTACTTGCAAGCGATGCTTGTGCTTGTCCCATCCTTTGTTATTGTTTCCCCTAATGTGTTTTTTGTATGGGGTTCGGAAGCTCGTTGGTCGGGGGCCCCCTCTCCAATGGTATGTTCGGCGGGGCATGGTTGCTGCAGTCGAGGTGCTTGGGAAATACGATGGAAAAATTCAGACTCATTCGTAGCAGCGGTGCTCGGTCCTTTGTTCGTTGGAAGATGTGGGCCTCCACAGTTGGTTATCTCTCCAAAAGGGGGCAGTGGTGGCTTATTATGTGTTTGCTTGGGCGAGCCTTTTTATTGGTGGTTGGTTCAAGGGAGTGGTTGCGAGTACGCTTCCTACCTCAACCCTTTCGTGAGGGGAAAATTTTGGGGTGGGGTCAAATATGGGATGGATGAAGAGCGGAGAAATCCATTGGGCTAGCCACCCTAGTCCTCTCGACTGTTCCTTGACATGCCCTCGCAGAAGGGTTGGGTCTAGGTAATGAAATATCCCTCCCTCGGTCCGAGCTCAATCAAAATTGCAAGTTTCCTCGTCAATGGGCATGAGGTAGCGCATTCTTTTCTCGTGCCTTTGGTGTTGAGGGAATTCCTCGTTTTTTCTTGAGCCAGTCCCCCTTCTAAGGAAAGTAGGAAGCAGGTTATGTCCTAGTATCACCATTTGGATTGTGGGTTTTTTTGCGCGACTTGGTCATTTTCTTGGATGTGTCGATTGTTGCAGTAGCGTTGTGGTGTGTGCTTTGGGGGCTTCCCTCTTTTGAGAGCGTGACATTGCACCACTGGCGTATTTGTGGCCCTAGGCTTTATCCAGCATTGAGTGTCAGCCTGCGATAACTCCTCTTTGGAGTTCTGGTTGTTTGGGCCCCCTTGAATTTTTGGCTGGAAAGGCTGTTGGGTGTCCTGTACACGGAGGGGTGCAATAGCGGGGTGGGTTTGCTATTAGTGAATTTTTTGTCTGAAGCCTTATGTGGGTCGGGGGGTTGTTTACCTCTCGGTAGTAACGTGCTCAGGCACTTGTCTCGTCATGGCCCTTGGCTTTTCTAGTGATCAAGTTTAGGTTGTGGCTTGTCTGCTTGGTTGTTTGATTGCCGCTTGTTATGTCGTGTGGATAGAAAGGATGTTGCGTCATAATGTATGTGGAAGGGTGTGAAAATGTGGGATGCTTTTGATTGGGTGCCTTGTTTTCCTTCTTTTTGGTTAAGCCAGTGTCCCCTCGCGTGGTGGTGGCCCTATGCTTTTCTAGCTAGCGTTGCCTGAAATTTGGCCCCCTTTCTCTCAAATTGGATTTTTGTGGTGAGTGTTATGGTGGGTAATGTTTGGTTTTTCTTTCTTTCATGTCATTTTCTTCCCTTCCGATCCCCAGCTTTATGGAGAAAGGCAAGAATTATTGTGGGTCGGTGTCGGAGAAGGATGAAAAGCAATGCAAACTCCCGGGTTGGCCACCCTAGTCCTTCTCGGTCGTCGTTCCTTACAGTTCCCCAATTTCTTCCAAGGCACAGGGCTTGGAAAGCTTCTACTGTGTTTGAGCCTCCCCTTGTGATTTGTTTTGGTCCTCCTAGCTTTACAGAGAAAAGGTGGGATTGCCATGGATTGACGTTTTTGGAAGGATGAAAAAGCAGTGCGAGTTGCTGCTGGGGTGGCCGCCCTAGTCCTTCTCGATCGCTGATCTATGCAGTTCCCTCCTTTTTGTGAGGGCACGGGGCCTTGAAAGCCTATTTTTGTGTTTGAGCCTCATCTCCTCTGTTGGCAGCCATGTTTTGGTTCTATTTTTTTCTTTTCTCTTTTTGGGTTTCTTTTTTCCCTTCCTCCTTTCGGCCCCTAGCTTTACGGAGAAAAGGGTGAATCATTGAGGATTGGCATTCACAAAGGATGAAAGGCAGTGCGAGCTCCTAGGTTGGCCACCCTAGTCCTTCCCGATCATCGTTCCTTGTGATTCCCCCCCTTTTGCGAGGGTGTGGGGCTCGCGAAGAGTTTTTTATCTGTTTGGGCCTCCTCCTTTGAGCAGGTGGACAATTTTGTTTCTCTTTATTTCATGTGTTTTTCTTACTTTCCTCATTCCAACCCCTATATTTACGGAGAAAAAAGGGGGAGTTGTAGTGGCTTGATGTTTGCGGAGGACGAAAAGAAGTGCGAGTTTCAGGGTGGCCACCCTAGTCCTTCTCGGTCATTGTTCTTTACAATTCTACCCTTTTTGAAAAGGCACGGGGTTTGGAAAGCAGCTCTTCTTGCTTGTCTTCTTGAGATTTCCCTTGTGAGGGTGTGGGAGCCTGATCTAGGTGGATATTGGTGGTCACTCGCCTATTCCACTTGGGGCTCCACCATTGTCTATTTCAGTTTTTCAGTTTCGGCACAGTTTACTATTTTTAGCAGTTTTTCGGGTCCTAAACTTCCGGAGCCGTTTTGAGGCCCTAAACGACGTTTTTTGGGAAAAAGGAGAGAAACCTGGTTCCATGGACCGATGTTTCTCTATCCAAATTTTTATTCCTCAGATAGATATTTCTAACGAGGTATGGTATGCATCAAACGGAGATCGTATGCCAAAGTTACGCCCCTGGGAAGTTGAAACACCAATTTACCCAAACGGGGCCCATAATTTTGGTGCTTCATCTCCTAGGGTTAGGGTTTTGGCTGTTTAGGATTTTCCATTGTTTCTAAATGATAAATAGGCCCTCGAGCATCATTGTAACTCAGTTCAGAGGCCTGTAGCCGCGACATCTCTTCTCAGAGATAGCTACCAGCGCCCTAGCTAGTTTTATTTCCATTCTGTCTGTAAGAAAATTTCAGTTCTTTGATATTAATGAAATGAAGTGTTATTTCCGCTGCATCTCTATATTTATGTTTATATGTTTATTCTGTTGCGTTCCTGCATAAATCCGGATCAGTGGTATCAGAGCGGTCTGCTTTTTCTCGATCCTTCTTTGCATGTCCCCAACGAGGTCGGGGTATAAGGGGCTAGGGCTTGATCTGGTGGAACCTTTGCAAGATCAGCCTCGCAAACCTCGACGGACGCCCATGGGGGACGAAAAGAAAGATGAGGGAGCAGGAGATCCTATCAAAATATTGCTCGAGGAGGCCCTCAAAAGACAAAGGAACGTGATGATGGATAACTTTGCTCAGATCCTTCAACGGCTACCCACCGGCGGCGCATCTGCATCCAGCAGCCACTCTGGAGGCGTGACTCCTTTTAAGGTACAAGTAAATTTTTACATTCCCATATTTGAGGGTCAAATAGACGCAGATGCCATAGATAGATGGTTGAATCTGTTAGAAGGATATTTCTCGGTTCATGACTTTTCAGACCGGGAGAAGATTATTTTTGCACTTCTCAAAGCTACCCCCCATGTTAAGGACTGGTGGGAAACCTACTGTGAGAACAAGGACCAGACAGAACCCTCTCTGTTCTCGGCCGTACCAACTTGGAATTCTTTCCGAGACGCCGTCAAGGAACAGTACTATCCCGTGGGGAGCTATGAGGACAAGTACATACAATGGACCACGGTGCGACAACAAAGGGATCAAGATGTGCATGAGCTGACGAATCTGTTCCATACCCTGCGCACAAAGTTGGGTATCAAAGATTCAGAGAAACATCTGGTGCTAAAGTATCGTAGTTGTCTGCACAAATACATTTAGGAGGAAATGGAGTTCCTTGACATCTCCTCGCTTGGTACGGCATACCGGTATGCTGCCAAGATTGAGCAGAAATTCAAGCAGAAGAAGCGAGACTTTGGATCTGCGAATCAAAAGTAAGGGAAAGGTGCTTCCAAACCGCAGAACAAAGGACCGAGCCAAGGCATGGTGGCTAAAGACAACTCATCGAAGCCACAAGAAAAGAACATCACCGCAAAGCCAAAGAAGGACACGAGAAAGTCGTGTGAGTTCCATAAGAGCTCCACTCACAACACAAGTGAGTGTCGGGCCAAGCAGTCGCTAGTGGTCGAGATGAGGGCTTCTGAGTCAGATGCATGCTCTGACTCTGAATCAAAACCTATAAAGGTGAATGAAAAAGGGAAACAGATTATTGATGCGGAGCCCAATGCCACTGTTGCCACTACAAAGATCCAAAAGGAGGAACCAAAAGATCCAAAGGAGGAGGAACATCTCTTCCACTCCCAGATGTGGGTAAAGGGCTCCCCGGTACAGTTCATTGTCGACAATGGGAGCCAAAAGAACCTCATTTCAGCAGATGTCATGAAGCGGTTGGGCTTGCTAACCACAGCTCACCCACATCCATACACCATCGGGTGGCTTCACCAAGGACGAGATCTCCGTGTGAGCCGGTAGTGTCACCTTCCCTATAGCATCAAGCCCTTCACGGATGAGGTATTATGTGACATTGCTCCTATTGATGTTTCTGATGTATTATTAGGAAAACCATACTTTTGGAAGTGTCATGCTGTGTATGAGTCTCAGCCTCGTGCTGTTATTGTTACTTTGGGAAATAAGTTGTACAGGATACCAGAGGTACCACCTCCTACCGCTATCTCTTTGTTTAGTGCAAAACAATGCAGTAAGCTCATTTCCCAAACCAGGAAATTCGTTTTCCTGATGATCTGCCCCCAGGGCAAGAAGAAGACTATGGCCACGACCTCTAGATAGGGCTCCTCTGCACAACAAAAACAAATGGATAAGGTTGTGGAGGAGTACGGGGACATATTCACCTCACCCACAGGGGTTCCTCTGCACTGTCAGGTCAAGCACCTGATTGATCTGACCCCCGGTGCGCCGCTACCTAATGGACCGATCTATCGGCGCTCTGTTCTGGAGAATGATGAAATCAAGAGGCAGATTCAGGAGCTGTTGCAGAAAGGTCACATCAGACCAAGTTCATCGCCCTGTGGGAGCCCGATCGTATTGGTACAGAAGAAGGATGGGACGTGGAGACTCTGTATTGACTATCGGGCGCTGAACAAGATCACTGTTCGGAATAGGTACCCAATCCCACGGATTGATGACCTTCTGGACCAACTCAAAGGTGCAAAATATTTCAGCAAGATCGACCTGAAGTCTGGGTATCACCAGGTACCAATTGAACCCTCTGATGTGTGGAAGATTGCCTTCAAAGCCAAGGAAGGCCTTTTCGAATGGCTAGTCATGCCTTTCGGGTTGACGAATGCTCCCGCCACCTTCATGAGGATGATGGATGACATCTTGTGGCCATTCACCAACTCATTTGTAGTGGTGTACTTGGATGACATTCTGATCTTCAGCCAGACTTGGGAAGAGCACCTTCACCACATCCGACAAGTCCTCCAAACACTGCGGCAACACAAGTTGTGTACCAATTTGGAGAAGTGCACTTTTGGCATGACCCAGGTTCAATATCTGGGATACATTATTGATGAAAGGGGGGTGCATGTGGATCCAGCCAAGATACAAGTCATTCGGGATTGGCCAGCCCCAACCACTATAATAGAGCTTCGCAGCTTTCTGGGTCTTGCTAATTTCTATCGGAGGTTTGTGTTGGGATTCTCTCATATCACTTGGCCCTTGAGTCAAGTTACCAAGGGAGGAGCGAGAGAAATTTTTTTTTGGTCGGAATCTCAATAGAAGGCATTCACAGAACTGAAAAACCGCCTCTGTTCTGCCCCAGTGCTCACTTTACCAGACTTGCAACAGCCATTTGAGATCGAGACAGATGCCTCTGACTATGCTATTGGGGCAATTCTTACTCAACAGGGACATCCAGTGGCATTTCACAGTGAGACATTGTCTGACACAGTTCGCAAGTACCCCACATATGACAAAGAAATGTACTCCATTGTGAAAGCTTGTCGACAATGGAAGCATTACATTTTTGGGAAGGAAACAATCATCCACACAGACCACAGGCCCCTGCAGTTCATACAGACACAAGGGAAGTTGCAGAATGATCGCCATCAGAAGTGGTCTACATATCTGCAACAGTTTCATTTGAACATCAAGTATAAGAAGGGTAGCACCAATCATGTTGCGGACTGCCTCAGCCGACCACCGATCGTGGCGCTCACCACTGTGCTCAACTCTTGTGGGCACGAGACTTCTGATTGGCCGCTTCTCTATGAGAGTGACCCAGAACTCGGCCAAACTTACAAGGCACTCTTGGGGGGTACGCAAGTTCCAAATTTTCACCTCCAAGATGCACTTTTATGTCACATGGGACACCTTTGTGTTCCTTCAAGCAAGCGTGCCAAGATGATATGGGAAGCACACTACAGTCGAGTCGCTGGGCATTTCGGGGTTGAGAAAATAGTAGCAATCCTGCAGAAGTATTTCTATTGGCCGAACCTTCGAAAGGATGTCAAGAAGCACATCAGATCCTGCACTACTTGTGCCATTGCCAAACCGACCATCAAGAAGCAAGGCCTATATACTCCTCTACCTACCCCTAGTCGACCTTGGGAATCCATCTCCATGGATTACATGTCGGGCCTGCCTTCTACTAAGCAGGGAAATGACTGTGGTTTTGTGGTCGTCGACAGATTCTCGAAGATGGCCATTATGGCGGCCTGCAAGAAGAATATCACAGCAGAAGCCACTGCTAAACTCTTCTTTGAACGAGTGTGGGTGCACTTTGGGATCCCACAGTCTGTCATATCAGATCGGGATAGCAGGTTCCTCAGCACATTTTGGTCCAACCTCTGGTCGATGTTGGATACCAAGCTCACCAAGTCCACAACTTTCCATCCCCAAACAGATGGCCAGACAGAGGTCGTCAACAGAATGATTGTACACATTCTGCGCATGTACAATTCAAAGCATCCACGCACATGGGATGAGAGCCTCCCTTATGTACAACATAGTTATAATCAGGCTCTCCACAGTTCAATCGGCCATAGCCCCTTTCAGGTGGGCTTGGGATTCCAGCCACTATGTCCCATTGATGTAGCCATGCCATTTGCAGCTGCTCAGGCCAATTCAGCTCATGTCCAGTCTGAAGTTGACAAAGCCGGTAGCTTCATCGAGCGCATTCAACACATCCGCCAACAGGTTCATGATATATTGGACAGAGCCAATGCCAAGTATAAGCAACGCCATGATCAACACCGGGTGCCACACAACTTCCAGGTGGGTGACAAAGTATGGCTACATTTGCAGAAGGAGCGCCTCACTGGACCCCACCGCAAGCTTCGCCCGCTCCAATACGGGCCGTACACCATCACCAAGGCTGTAGGGAACAATGCATTCGAGCTCAGTATTCCACCATTCCTTGGTCTGCACCCAGTCTTCAATGTGGATCGCCTTTGTCCTTACTTCCCACCTCTACTGGACACCTCGGACATTGCAGAACAACTCACACCAACAGAGTTAAATCCAGACTGCATGGAACAGGCCACCACAGATTGTATCATGGACATGCAAATCAAGAACACTCGCCAGCAAAAGATCCAACTATATCGGGTTGTCAAAGCTGGCCAACTCCTGCACCAAGGAAAGTGGTTCACCGGGGACCAAGTTCAGCAAAAATTTCCTCATCTCATGGAGGAACTTAACGCAATGGGGACCATTGCTTCCTAAGGGGGGAGGAATGATCCAGGTGGATATTGGTGGTCACCCGCCTATTCCACTTTGGGCTCCACCATTGTCTATTTCAGTTTTTCAGTTTCGGCACAGTTTACTATTTTTAGCAGTTTTTCGGGTCCTAAACTTCCGGAGCCGTTTTGAGGCCCTAAACGACGTTTTTTGGGAAAACGGAGAGCAACACGGGTCCATGGAGCGATGTTGCTCATTCCAAATTTGTATTCCTCGGATAGATCTTTCTAACGAGGTATGGTACGCGTCAAACGGAGATCGTATGCCAAAGTTACGCCCCTGGGAAGTTGAAACACCAATTTACCCAAACGGGGCCCATAGTTTTGGCGCTTCATCTCCTAGGGTTAGGGTTTTGGCTGTTTAGGATTTCCCATTGTTTCTAAATGATAAATAGGCCATCGAGCCTCATTGTAACTCAGTTCAGAGGTCTGTAGCTGCCACATCTCTTCTCAGAGATAGCTACCAGCGTCCTAGCTAGTTTTATTTCCATTCTATCTGTAAGAAAATTTCAGTTCTTTGATGTTAATGAAATGAAGTGTTATTTCCACTGCATCTCTATATTTATGTTTATATGTTTATTCTGTTGCGTTCCTACATAAATCCGGATCAGAGCCACCTTCTCTTTCTTTTCTGTTATATGCATATGTGCTATTTTCCCCCCCTTCCCTTCCTCTTGTCGGCCCCC
>CM076580.1:1394693409-1394733409 GCA_034641835.2 Pinus albicaulis
AATCGTGGCCTCGGTGCGGGGAGCTTGGGTTTCCATGTCGCGGCACGACGGAGAACAGGCCAAGCCTGCAGAACTTTGGGGCTTCTATTTCGTGGCACGAGGGAAACCGCCTAGTTCTAGGAACCTTGTGGTTTCCATCTCCCACCCTGATGAAAACCTCACCCCTGGTGAGGGGAAATTGTGTTTCCATGTCACGACATGACTGTAATTGCCCAAGTTTATGGAACTCGTGGTTTTCGTCACACGGCACAGCGAAGAACCGCCCAAGCCTGGTGAAATTGGGGCTCCCATTTCGCGGCGCGACGGAAACCGCTCCCCTGGTTCGTCTCCGGAACTTGGGATTTCCACGCCTCGTCATGGTGGAAGCCATCCAAATGTGAGGAAGATTGGGTTTTGTAAGGCCCCAAGACTTCATGAGGCGCTTTCATGGTAACGGGCACGCCCGTCGGGCGTTCGGGCACCGTGCGACGTTACGGGCGAGCCGTCGCACAGTAACCGCATGGGCGCGGGTGTGTGGTGGCGAGCGACAGGGGCACGTCACACATAGCTGGCGGTGGTATTGGAAAAAATGACGTTATAGGCATAGCCGGAGTCATAGAGCCGATGCACGAGTTGAGCGGCCGACGCTACACGAGTGGGCGGACAGCTGAACGATGGGGGTCGGCTCGGGTCGACCGAGTGACCCACGACGCGCACATGATACGCGTATTAATACGATGTGCGGATGATGGAGAATTCATCCAACCAAAGATCAAGCACGCATCTAAGTGCCAGCGCATTGGAGCACCACGAGCTAAGCCAACAGCTCGTTGGTGAAGGAAACACGGCGGCGGTGAACGCAGGGCGAGTGCGGGTCGAGTCAGGTTGTTGACGTGCAGGGCGTGCGGAATTATTCTGCAGAGCATCCACACCGCAGGACGGTTTGAGTCGGGTAGTGCGTGGGTCAAGTCATGTGATAGACGTGCAGGGCATGCGGAACTTCTTTGCAGGGCGTCTGCAGTGCAAGGTCGGGTCGGGCAGGACGTCTGCACGATCCGAGCTTCAGTTCAGAGGTCGTTCTGAAGGCATCGTGAGTCAGAATTGAGTGCCAAAAGTTGAAGTAGGTGCATTTTGATGGGACGGAGCTAACCACATAGCTGGGGGAGTGGATTGGATAGATGGAGAGCTCGCAGGGAGGTCTGAAATCATTTGCAGTGCCGAACCGAGTGACCCAGCAGCACTTGGGCAGTTTTATGCAGGATATTCCCTAGGTGAATTCTAGTGTTGTAAACGATTGTTGTGGGCTAGTTAATGATTGTCAAGCTTTGTAAGCTTGGACAAAAAGTGACTTGCCTTGCCAAAGAGCAAAGGGGGTCTTTTTCTGGATTGGAACTTATACTCTGTTTCATATTTATGAAACATATTATCGGGCAGACCCATTATTAACTGGGAGTTTCCCCTCCCTTGTATGTATGGGCATACACTATGGATGTGATGATGATTTTTCTATTTTCCACACATTGAAAGAACATTTGATTAACTTATTTAACAAGTGTTGCTAAAGGCGTAGTCTACATACTTGAGTATTACGAAAAGGAGAAGTACGGTAGTGTTGCACCCCGTCTATAGCACAGTTGAAAGGTCACCGAAGGTCTAGGGGTGTGACAGGTTTGCTTGCCCCGCAGTGACGATAGTCGCCCAACTGTGCAAAATGTAAGGTTTCCATGTCTCTGCTCAATGGACACCGTCCAATTAAACGTCCGCCGCGACAGAAACGGAAGGCGTTGGAAGCGTTCAGTGGACATGCAACGAAAACCATGACGAAAGGTTATACGGGCGCACCGATGGACGAAAACATCATTCGGCTACTATGCAACGTTATCATGGTGACCGTGCAACGTTTCGGAGTGACGTGCATAAACACGTCCAAAAATGGCCGTGTGTTGGCTTGGAGATTTTATAGGCCGTCCGTGGTGGAAAGCCGACGTTAAGGAGGAAATTCCACATCGTAACCAAGGCTTTATGGGCGTTTATTGGGTCGGCCTTATATGGGTCAAGCCCCACCCATGGAAGCAGTGTGTGGGCAAAGGCACATACGAAAGGAGGACGTGCGATGGACGATAGAGGAAAGAAAGAAGGACATCAACATCTTGTTGATTCCACCATTGGCAAGCTAATGCTCGAGCCAGAGCGAAGGTCGAGGGTGGAGGGCGAAGCCGCAGCAAGGAAACGGAGTCTGGGTCGAGTCGGGTAAAAACCCGTTCGGCGTTCACCCACAGGTCGAGTTGGGTTCCTTCAGTAGGGGATGTGCGGTGCAGTGTTCAGTGCATGGTCGAGTCGGGTTCCTTCCGCAGGATGCATGCAGAACAGTGTTCAGGGTGGGCGCGTTCAGGTCGAGTCGGGTTCGTGCAGCGCGCCTGTGTTCCGGACGCGCGGAAATTTTTTTGAAGGTGTGGAGTTCATTCAGTAGGGTCAGGTTGGGTCGAACGCGACCCAAATGCATTTAGGAAACGTGTGCAGACCGTGGCCCTGGTGACCTGCGTGCGGAAACGCGTTCAGGGTGCCGAGGGTGTCTGTGACCCGAGTGACCCACTCGAACCAGAATTCGCGCAGACTTCAGAAACATGTTCTGAAAGGGAATTCTGGGGTTCCTTTGGATTTTTTGCACTGTTGCGAAGCTGTTAAGGTTAGACCCAGGTACAAGCACATTTGGAAAGAAGAATAAATGGTTTATGGAGGCTTGGTTGTATAGTTATTGCAGATTGTACATATTTATTGAAGCATAATACTGGGCAGACTTATTAACGGGATTTTCCCCTCCCTTGAATGTATGGGCGTTCATGTGGTTTGATATTGATGTTTATTGCTATTTTATTTCTGGACAAGAGCACTTTGGAAGATTAATTAAACAAGTGTTGAGTTAGGCGTAGTCTACTTATTGAGTATTTGAAAAGAGAAAAATAAGGTAGTGTCGCACCCGTCTATAGAGCGATTGGGAGACTACCACAAGTATAGGGGCGTGACAGTTGGTATCAGAGCTACATTTTTGTGGCTTTTTTTATTATTATTATTGAGCAGGGATACCGTTGTAGTGTTGAAGGTGGTATTGAAGCTTGATGGATGAGTTTGTTTCATTGGAAATGAACTTCAAAGAAATTAAAGAGAAGTCGAAGGAAGTGGAAAAGGAGTTTGATGAGGCGAGTCGGACCATTGATACATTGTGCAAGAGGAGGAAATCTGGCATGAGAAAAGATAAAATGTTTCGACATATGAATAAAGTGAGAATTATTTGAGCACAAATGGACAAGGTGGAAGAAGAGCAAAGGAAGTTACTCGATAAGCTTCTCAAGCTTAGAGACCTTGGAGAGATGAAGCATGGTGGCATGAAGCCCACTGTGGCCGAACCAAAGGATGTTGTAGATGTGATTGAAGTCAAGGAAGAAGTTGATGAACAAGTTGGACCAGGACCAAGCACATTACAAGCATTGATGGTGGACGATTCTCACAAGGATGTTGTAGATGTGGTAGAAGTCAAGGACGAACTTGATGAACAGGTTGGACCAGGGCCAAGCACATCGCAAGCATCGGTGATGGATGATTTTGGGTAGGATGTTGAGGATGCGGATATGATAGAGGAAGAACTCATGGAACAAGTTGAACCTGGACCAAGCACATTGCAGGGATTGGGGGATGAACCACATGAAAATGTTGCAGAAGTGACAATGATCAAGGAGGAACTTTATGAGCAGGCGGTACCAGGATCGGAAGCATTGCAGACATTGATGAGGACGGAGGACACTCACTTAGATATTCTTCATGAAGACATGGCTCATGTTTCAATTGAGCATCTGGGAGATGGACCGTATGCAGGGATGGGAAAGAAGATGACTTCTTTTCCAATACCATGGAGGACCTTTCCTCAGATGACTATGATGGAACCTTGTACATTGGAGAATCAAGGGGAGCATTTATTGTTGTAGGCCTTGATAGGGAAATTTGTGACCTCGCTCTAGTAGGTTCAAATTCCCGTGACGAGGGTGGAACTTGATGATCTCTGTGATAGATATGGGTCATGCTTAGCCACATGGAAACTGGCTAGGTGCACGGCATGACTCATGGACTGCCTTGGTGGTAGGGCACATTGTCTGGGTAGACTTCTTCATGGATTACAACCAAGAAGGAACTCTTGGTGCACCTTTAGTGGGGGAGAAGCCTTGGAGGAAGTACCCATGATGATGATGGTAGAAGTGACCAAGGGCACTTAACCTGTACACTATACACATGATGGTGACTAGGGTTGAGGCGAGTCTACTCTTGATGGACACATGGGCAACCAAAGTCATGTACATTGACACGAGGGCATGGCAGGACATTATGTGGAGACATTATGTAGGTGCACTTACTGGGTGCCACTTATGAGCATCATGGAGGAGTGTCAAGAAGGAATATGATGAGCATGATCGATTGTTGGTGCTACATGGAGATATTTTATAGATGGGCTGATGGACGTTGTTCACTTTGAGCAACAAGACATTGGTTGGATGAGCCGCCTACGAGCACATTCATATAACTTGCAGGGTGAGAACAACTTGTGGTGGCACTCATGGGCAGTACAAGTATGCTTGCCAACGCTTTGGATAGGATGATGCATGGGAGTTCATGATGGAGTTTCATTCATTGGAGGCTTCATACTACAATGATCTTGCAGTATCTGGTTCACTGAGGAACTGAGATCGAGACTGGTCTTGATTTTGATGCACTATGGGATGCATACCTTCGAGTAGTTAAACATGTTCAGTCAGGCCGACTCGCGTGAGGGCGCCCAAGGAAACATGTTCGGGTCGGGTCATGTGAGGGCGGTCGTATAAAAAATGCTAAGTTGTCACCGCCCGCGTGCCTTGTGCACGTTCGCACGGCCAATTTCCGATTTGCTCCCTTGTGCCTTCGTTCGGGCGGGTCGGGTCGGGTCGTTCCGTGTGAGGGAGGCTGTATAAAAAATGCTAAGTTTTGACTGCTCGTGTGCCTTGTGCACGTTCGTGTGACCCATTTTTCGTTTGCTCCCTTGTGCCTTCGTTCGGGTAGGTAGGGTCGTGCCGTGTGAGGGCGCCCAAGGAAACGTGTTCGGGTCGGGTCGTGTGAGGGAGGCCGTATAAAAAATGCTAAGTTGTGACCACCCCTGTGCCTTGTGCACATTCGTGCGACCCGATTGCCGTTTTCTCCTTTGTGCCTTCGTTCGGGCGGGTTAGGTCGTGCCGTGTGAGGGCGCCCAAGGAAACGCGTTCGGGTCGTGTCATGCGAGGGAGGCCGTATCGAAAATGCTAAGTTGTGACCACCTGTGTGCCTAGTTTTCATGCCCCTATACCTTCAATGTCTTTCAACCACGCTATAGATGGGTGTGGCACTACCGTAATTTTTTCTTTTTCCAAATACTCAAGTATATAGACTACGCCTTTAGCAATACTTGTTAGTTATTAACCAAATGTTCTCTCGATATGCGGAGATAAACATAAAAATCGTTATCAATCCACAAGTACGCTCATACATACAAGGGAGGGGTAATTCCACAAGTCCGACCGATAATACGTTTCATAAATATCAATCCACAAGTCCGACCGATAATCATTATCAATCCACAAGTCCGACCGATAATACGTTTCATAAATATGAAATAATAAGTTCCAATCCAGCAGAAGCCACTTCTACTCCTTGGCAAGGAAAGTTAGCTTTTTGACCAAGCTCTAAGGCTTGTCAACCATCAAACTAGCCTACAACAATCATTTACAATCATCAGAATTCACTTGGGGAATATCCTGCACAAAACTGCCCAAGTGTTGTTGGGTCACTCAAATCGGCACTACAAATCAGTTTAGACCGTCCCTCAAGCTCCCTGTGTGTCCAATATACTTCCCAATTGTATTGTTATATGCGACCCATCAATATGCACATTCTGCAACTTACGGCACTCAATTCTGACTCTGGACACTCCCAGAATGGCTTCCGCACTGTCGTGTAGAGGCGCCCAATCGTGGGTCACTCGACTCGCCTAGCCAAATGCGTTCGGGTCGGGTCGTTTGGGCCGAGGGTGCCTGTATCAGATTCGCTAAGTTGTGACCGCCGAGGTGCCTTGTGCACGTCCGAGCGGCCCTTTTGTCGTTTTCTCCCATGTGCGTCCGTTCGGTCGGGCGGGCCGTGTGGCGCCGGGTGAGGGCGTCCGTTCGGGTCGAGTCGTTTGGTCGGAGGGCGCACGTGTCAGATTTGGTAAGTTGTGACTGCCCGGGTGCCTTGTGCACGTCCGGGCGGGTCATTTGCCATTTTCTCCCATGTGCGTCCGTTTGGTTGGGTCATTTGGTCGTGCCGGGTGAGGGCGTCCATTCGGGTCGGGTCGTTTGGTCGTGTCGGGTGAGGGCGTCCGTTCGGGTCGGGTCGAGTCATTTGGCCCAAGGGCGTCCATTCGGGTCGGGTCATTTGGTCATGCTGGGTGAGGGCATCCGTTCAGGTCGGGTCGGGTCGTTTGGCCCGAGGGCGTCCGTTCGGGTGGGCGTGCCGGGTGAGGGCATCCGTTCGGGTCGGGTCGTTTGGTCGTGCCGGGTGAGGGCGTCCGTTCGGGTCGGGTCAGGTCGTTTGGCCCGAGGGTGTCCGTTCGGGTCGGGTCGGGTCATTTGGTCATGTCGGGTGAGGGCATCCGTTCGGGTCGGGTCGGGTCGTTTGGTCGTGTCGTGTGAGGGCGTTCGTTCAGGTCTGCTCGGGTCGTTTGGCCCGAGGGCGTCCGTTTGGGTGGGCGTGCTGGGTGAGGGCGTCTGTTCAGGTCGGGTCTGGTCGTTTGGCCCGAGGGCGTCCATGTCAGATTTTCTAAGTTGTGACCGCCCGGGTGCCTTGTGCACGTCTAGGCGGCCCGTTTGTCGTTTGCTCCCATGTGCGCCCCTTTGGTCGGGTCGTTTGGTCGTGCCGGGTGAGGGCGTCCATTCGGGTCGGGTCATTTGGTCGTGCCGGGTGAGGGTGTCCATTGGGGTCGGGTCATTTGGTCGTGCCGGGTGAGGGCGTCCGTTCGGGTCGGGTCTGGTCGTTTGGCCCGAAGGCGTCTATTCGGGTGGGCGTGCTGGGTGAGGGCGTCCGTTCCGGTCGGGTCGGGTCATATGGCTGGAAGGCGTCCGTTCGGGTGGTCGCGCTAGGCGAGGGCGTTTGTTCGGGTCAGGTCGTATGGCCGGAAGGCATCCGTTCGGGTGGTCGCGCCAGGTGAGGGCGTCCGTTCGGGTTGGGTCGGGTCATTTGGCCCGAGGGCGCTCGTGTCAGATTTGATAAGTTGTGACCGCCCGGGTGCCTTGTGCATGTCCGGGCGGCCCATTTGCCGTTTTCTCCCATGTGCGTCCGTTTGGTCAAGTCGTTTGGTCGTGCCGGGTGAGGTCATCCATTCGGGTCGGGTCGTTTGGTCGTGCCGGGTGAGGGCGTCCGTTCGGGTCGGGTCGTTTGGTCGTGCCGGGTGAGGGCGTCTGTTCGGGTCAGGTCAGGTTGTTTGGCACAAAGGCGTCTGTTCGGGTGGGGGTGCCAGGCGAGGGCGTCCGTTCGGGTCGGGTCGGGCCGTTTGGCCCAAGGGCGCCCGTGTCAGATTTGCTAAGTTGTGACCGCCCGGGTGCCTTGTGCACGTCCGTGCGGCCCGTTAGCCGTTTGCTCCCATGTGCATCCGTTTGGTCGGGTCATTTGGTCGTGCCGGGTGAGGGCGTCCGTTCGGGTCGGGTCGTTTGGTCGTGCCGGGTGAGGGCGTCTGTTCGGGTCAGGTTGGGCCATTCGGCCCGAGGGCTCCCGTGTCAGATTTGCTAAGTTGTGAATGCCTGGGTGCCTTGTGCACGTTCGGGCGGCCCGTTTGCCATTTGCTCCCATGTGCGTCTATTTGGTTGGGTGCGCCTTGTCGTGCAGGGTGTGGGTATCCGTTCGGGTCGGATCATTTGGTCATGCCGGGTGAGGGCGTCCGTTTGGGTCGGGTCGGGTCGTATGGGTAGAAGGCGTCTGTTTGGGTGGGCGTGACAGGCGAGGGCGTCCGTTAGGGTCGGGTCAGGTCGTTTGGCCCGGGGGCGCCCGTGTCAGATTTGCTAAGTCGTGACCGCCCGTGTGCCTTGTGCACGTCCGGGCGGCTCGTTTTCCATTTGCTCCCATGTGCATCTGTTTGGTCGTGCTGGGTGACGGCGTCCATTCTGGTCGGGTAGTTTGGTCATGCCGGGTGAGGGCGTCTGTTCGGGTCGGGTGAGGGCGTCCGTTCGGGTCGGGTCATTTGGTCGTGTCGGGTGAGGGCGTCCATTCAGGTCGGGTCGGGTCATTTGGTCGTGTCGGGTGAGGGCGTCCGTTCAGGTCGGGTCGGGTCATTTGGAATGAAGGTGTCCGTTCGGGTGGGCGTGCCAGGCGAGGGCGTCCGTTCGGGTCGGGTCGGGTCGTTTGGCCCCGAGGGCACCCGTGTAAGATTTTCCAAGTTGTGACCGCCCGGGTGCCTTGTGCACGTCTGGGCGGCCCGTTTGCCATTTGCTCCCATGTGCGTCTGTTTGGTCGGGCATGCTGTGTCGCGCTCGGGGAGGGCGTCCATTCGGGTCGAGTCATTTGGGCCGAGGGCGCCCGTGTCAAATTTGCTAAGTTGTGACCGCCCGGGTGCTTTGTGCACATCCGGGTGGCCCGTTTTCCGTTTGCTCCCATGTGCGTCCGTTCAGGTGGGCGCGTCACATCGTGCCGGGTGAGGGCGTCCATTCGGGTCGGGTCGTTTGGTCTGAGGGTGCCCGTGTTAGATTTGCTAAGTTGTGACCGCCCGGGTGCCTTGTGCACGTCCGGGCAGCCCGTTTTCCATTTTCTCCCATGTGCGTCCGTTCGGGTCGGGTTGTTTGGTCGTGCCGGGTGAGGGCGTCCATTCAGGTAGGGTCGTTTGGTCGTGCCGGGTGAGGTCATCCATTCGGGTCGGGTCGTTTGGCCTGAGGGCGCCCATTTCAAATTTGCTAAGTTGTGATCGCCTGGGTGCCTTGTGCATGTCGGGGCGGCTCGTTTGTTGTTTTCTCCCATGTTCGTCCGGTCGGGTGGGCGCGCCGTGTCGTGCCGGGTGAGGGCGTCCGTTCGGGTCGAGTCGTTTGGCCCGAGGGCGCCTGTGTCATATTTGCTAAGTTGTGACCGCTCGGATGCCTTGTGCATGTCCAGGCGGCCCGTTTTCCATTTGCTCCCATGTGCGTCCGTTCGAGTGGGCGCGCCGTGTCGTTTGGTCGTGACGGGTGAGGGCGTCCGTTTGGGTCGGGTCGTTTGGCCGCGCCGGGTGAGGTCGTCCGTTCCGGTCGGGTCATTTGGCCCGAGGGCGCCTGTGTCAGATTTGCTAAGTTGTGACTGCCTGGGTGCCTTGTGCATG
The DNA here is from genome assembly GCA_034641835.2 of Pinus albicaulis. Taxonomy (NCBI): domain Eukaryota; kingdom Viridiplantae; phylum Streptophyta; class Pinopsida; order Pinales; family Pinaceae; genus Pinus; species Pinus albicaulis. The sequence continues at coordinate 1,394,702,756 of CM076580.1, forward strand.
TCCAGGCGGCCCGTTTGTCGTTTTCTCCCATGTGCGTCCGTTCGGGTGGGCGCGCCGTGTCGTGCCGGGTGAGGGCGTCCGTTTGGGTCGGGTCATTTGGCCCAAGGGCGCCCGTGTCAGATTTTCTAAGTTGTGACCGCCCGGGTGCCTTGTGTACGTCTGGGCGGCACGTTTGCCATTTTCTCCCATGTGCGTCTGTTCGGGTCGGGCGTGCCGTGTCGCGCCGGGTGATGGCGTTTGTTCGGGTGGGCGTGCCGGGTGAGGGCGTGCGTTCGTGTCGGGTCGTTTGGCCTGAGGGCACCCGTGTTATATTTGCTAAGTTGTGACCGCCCGGGTGCCTTGTGTACGTCCGGGTGGACTGTTTGTAGTTTTCTCCCATGTGCGTTCATTCGAGTGGGCACGCCGTGTCTGACGGGTGAGGGCGTTCGTACGGGTCGGGTCATTTGGTCATGCCGGGTGAGGTCGTCTGTTCGGGTCGGATCGTTTGGCCCGAGGGCACCCGTGCCATATTTGCTAAGTTGTGACCGCCCGGGTGCCTTGTGCACATCTTGGCAACCCATTTTCCATTTCCTCCCATGTGCGTTCGTTCGGGCGGGTGCTCCGTGTCGCCCCGGGTGAGGGCGCATGGACGAGGGTGTTCAGGTCGCCCCGTTTTGTCCAAGGCTATGCTTATCAGATTTTCTTTTCATGTGAAAGGTGGGTTGGTAATTGAGTTGTTTTTTTTGGTTGTCCCTGAAGAATGGCCTTGGGTCATTTTTAGGGTCGTCGACTTTCTTCTCTCCATCACCACTCGGTAGCATATGAGCGGTAATGTTGGCCATGCTCCTCCTTGGAGGCATGTTTGAACAATCTCTCCCGTCCGCTTTGTTTTCTAGCATTTGGATGGGGTTGTTGTGTGTGGCTCCTTGAGATGACTGGCTACTTTTTGGCTTTGTTGAAATCAGCTCTCCGGTAACTCTCTCTCGTGCCTCTAGGTCGCTCATTTTCTTTGTTGAAATCAGCTTTTTTCTATGTTGCTCGTTGGCTCCGTCGATGTCGACTCTTCGCTATATTGTTCTTCTCCTCCCTTTTTGCTTGCTTGTGGGGGGAGGGGTTGGATTTTCGTGTGAAAGGTGGGTTGGTAACTGAGTTGTTTGTTCGGGTGTGCCTGAAGAGTGGCCTTGGGTCATTTGTAGGGTCATCAACTCTCATCTTCTCTCCATCCCCACTCGGTAGCACATGAGCGGTAATGTTGGCCATGCTTGTCCTAGGAGGCATATGTGAAAAGAGTTGCCCTTTCACTCTGTGTTCTCAAAGTTGGATGAGGTCGCTGTGTGTGGCTCCTTGAGACAACTGGACGGTCGTCTATGTCGCTCTCATGCCCCTTGCTCGCTGGTTGGCTCCGTCGATGTTGGCTCTTCGCTATATTGTTCACCTCCTCCCTTTTTGGTGGGTTGGAGAGGTGGGATTTTGTCTCGTTGGCTTCGTGAAATCGGCTCCTCGTTATATTGTTCACCTCCTCCCCTTTTGGTGGGGGGAGGGGTTGGATTTTCGTGTGAAAGGTGGGTTGGTAACTGAGTTGCTTGTTCGGGTGTGCCTGAAGAGTGGCCTTGGGTCATTTTTAGGGTGGTCGACATTCATCTTCTCTCCATCCCCACTCGGTAGCGCATGAGCGGTAATGTTGGCCATGCTTGTCCTGGGAGGCATATGTGAAAAGAGTTGCCCTTCCACTCTTTGTTCTCAGAGTTGGATGAGGTCGCTCTGTGTGGCTCCTTGAGACAACTGGCCGGTCGCCTATGTTGCTCTCGTGCCCCTTGCTCGCTCGTTGGCTCCGTCTATGTTGGCTCTTCGCTATATTGTTCACCTCCTCCCTTTTTGGTGGGTTGGAGAGGTGGGCTTTTGTCTCGTTGGCTTCGTGAAATCGGCTCCTTGCTATATTGTTCACCTCCTCCCCTTTTGGTGGGGGGAGGGGTTGGATTTTCGTGTGAAAGGTGGGTTGGTAAATTGAGTTGCTTGTTCGGGTGTGCCTGAAGAGTGGCCTTGGGTCATTTGTAGGGTGGTCGACATTCATATTCCCTCCATCCCCACTCGGTAGCACATGAGCGGTAATGTTGGCCATGCTCGTCCTGGGAGGCATATGTGAAAAGAGTTACCCTTTCGCTCTGTGTTCTCAGAGTTGGATGAGGTCGCTGTGTGTGGCTCCTTGAGACAACTGGCCGGTCGCCTATGTCGCTCTCGTGTCCCTTGCTCGCTCGTTGGCTCCGTTGATGTTGGCTCTTCGCTATATTGTTCACCTCCTCCCTTTTTGGTGGGTTGGATAGGTGGGCTTTTGTCTCGTTGGCTTCGTGAAATCGGCTCCTCGCTATATTGTTCACCTCCTCCCCTTTTGGTGGGGGGAGGGGTTGGATTTTCATGTGAAAGGTGGGTTGGTAATTGAGTTGCTTGTTCGGGTGTGCCTGAAGAATGGCCTTGGGTCATTTGAAGGGTGGTCGACATTCATATTCTCTCCATCCCCACTCGGTAGCACATGAGCGGTAATGTTGGCCATGCTCGTCCTTGGAGGCATATGTGAACAATTCCCCCTTCGCTCTGTGTTCTCGGAATTGGATGGGTTTTTGTGTGTGGCTCCTTGAGACGACTGTCCTCTTCATTGTTTGGCTCTTTATGGTGCCAGTTTCTTGTGCTTGTACTCTTTCTATGTCAGCACTGTGGGTTGAGATGCATACGTTTAAGAGGAATGCGGAGGGGTTTTCGCTGTAAGCTTCCCCTCTTGCTTGCTTTTTCCATTGGGCGATGTGAGGAGCGGGGTTCTCCTTGTTGTAAAATTAAGGTCTGGAATTCCTTTCAGAGTGCACGTTGTTTGTCCCTGCGTTGGCTTTGAGGTCTTGATAGATGTGGTGGCCCATTTGTTTGCTCGAGTGGTCAGCTTTTTCCTTGCATCTTGCGTGCATCGTAGGATTATGCGGCTTGGAATGTTGAGACACAAGGTGATGGGCATTTCTTGTTTTGTTGATCGCTCATGCGATTGTGGTCCAACAGGGATGAGGCTTGCTACGTTGATGGCGGGAGCTATATCTGGAAGGAGGACTTGAAGGTGGAACGCTTCGACCTCCCTCCTCTGTGTGGAGGTGGCTGCAGGTGAGAAGTTTTCATTGTCCAGTTGGTAAGTCGGTGGGGAAATCTCCTAGGTTGCTTGTATGCAGGGTGTGTGGGGTGCGGGGCTGCCTAATCCCTCCTCCTGTTCGGATATGTTTATGCCTTTTGTAGCGAGCCTCTTGATATGCATTTATTTTCTTCCTCTACCTTCGCATCGAGGTTTCCCCAGGAGATCAAGCGATCGAGGTCCACCGTTGCTGCTATCCGGGTGGACTCCTAGGTGGTTTCGGTGCGGGGTGGGGAGGGTTGGAGGGGGGAATTTTTAAGGGAGGTTGCAGGAACAGTCGTTCTTTTTTTATTTCCATCCTTTTGCATCGAGGGTGTCACAGGCGATCAAACGATCGAGGTCCACTGTTGCTGGTGACCGGGTGGACTCCTAGGTGGCCTTGGTGCGGGGCGGGGAGGGTCGGGGTGGAATTTCTAATAGAGGTTGTCGACTTGGTCATTCTCCTTATACTTCGTTCTTTTTCCTTTGTAGTGAGGTTGCCGCAAGCGACCAAGTGATCGAGGTCCGCTGTTGCTGCTGTCCGGGTGGACTCCTAGGTGGCCTTGCTACTGGGCGGGAAGGGTTGCAGGGAATTTTTAAGAGACGCCGTGGGGTTGGCTGTTCTCCCTTTATTTACTTACTTTTCTTTCGCATCGAGGTCGCCGCAGGCGATCGGGTGATCGAGGTCCATCGTTGCTGCTGTCCGGGTGGACTCCTAGGTGGCCTTGGTGCGGGGCAGGGATGGTTGGGAGGCGTTTGAGAGAGAGAGAGAGAGAGAGAGAGATTGTGTGGTTGGTCGTTCTCCATTTGTTTGCCTTTGCATCGGGGTTGCCGCAGGTGCTCGAGGTCCACTATTTCCGCTGTCGGAGTGACTCCTAGGTGGCCTTGGTGTGAGGCGGGGAGGGTTTGGGGGGAATTTCTAAGAGAGTCTTGTTTCTGTTTTCTCCCCTTTGTCCGTTCACTGTGGCTGTCGTGGGTGATAAGGCTTTTGCCATCCTTGCTGATTGGGGGGTGGTTACCAACTCCTAGGCAACCTTGGTGCAATGTGACTCGGCGGGTTGACCCATTTTTTCGCTTTGTGGATCTTGCATCCATCTTCCATTACATTTGATGTCTTGCATGTCCTTGGCATGTAGTGTGTGTGGGCTCTAATCCCTTCTCAGGGATGCAAGAGGTGAAAGGTATAAGAGCTTTACATGATATGTTGACCTCTCCTTGACTTGATGGGTGTTCAGGCTGGCTCTCTGTAAGAGAGAACTTTGAATGCCCTTTGAAGTGGGAGGGTGCTACCTGGTTGATCGTGCCAGTAGTCATATGATTGTCTCAAAGATTAAGCCATGCATGTCTAAGTATGAACTAATTCAGATTGTGAAACTACAGATGTCTCATTAAATCAGTTATATTTTTTTTGATGGTACCATGCTACTCGGATAACCGTAGTAATTCTAGAGCTAATACATGCACCAAGTCTCGACTCTTTGGAAGGTGTTAGGGTCCCGTGATTTGGCCGATTGGCTAGCCAAATGACGATGTAACATCAAACCAAGCTTTGGAGCCCAAGGACCTAGCCTTCCTGGACTCAGAGAGGGCTCTCTCTATAAGTGCAAAAGATGTCGGTGTGTTTACTTGCGATATTCTGATATTAGGCTAGTTATGAAGTGTGTTTTTTGGTTTTTTAGTTTTTAAGTTTGTGAGGGATGAAACTGATCAAATACATAAACTGGATAACAAGATGTAGATAAATTGGGCTATGGGGTCAAACAGGTCAAGGAAGCTATGAAGTGATGATTGTAAAGCTGCTGTAGGGCCGATTTGATTCACAGTAGAAGGGATCTCTGGGCAAAATGGAGTAAATGAACAATAAGTTGGTGAAAGACAAGGGATTTCAAGTGCAAACTAGTTAATAGCAGACATAAACATGTAATAGCAAGCCATTGATCATGCTAGGAATAACTATAAGCTAATCAATACATAGAAATCAAACATTCCGGCCATACATAGAGGTATAAGACTCTCTAACTTCGGGAAAAGGCTATCAGACTTTGGGGAAAACATATGAGACAAACTAACAACTCATAAACTATGCCGGAACGCCTAAACATAGTCTCTAAGTCATTGGGCACTTGGACAAATAAGTTTTCATAGTTTTAGGCAAAGGGGTAGATCGGGACTAGGCCTCCTTGGTTCAACAAAATGATCAACAAATCAGTCAAAGAGAAAGTTTTATGGACAGAACTATGGGCAGCTGATAGGTAGGTAGGGAAAACCATACATCCTACTCAACATACATGGAACTGATGAATAAAACTAAGCAATAACACCTTAGGTTACTAAAGAGCAGCTAAGAATTCTTTAGCATAACTAAGGGAGAAGAAAACATCAAGCTATGAAGATTCAGGGATTTTGAGGTGCCTCCATGGGCATGTCTCAAAATCAATCTTTACTGATCTATAGCAGCAAGAAAAATGAAATATGAGTGAAAATTAGAAGACAAAACAACATTAAGAAGCACTATACCATTCTACCATGTCAAGGAATCCATCAACAAGCCTTCAACATTCCTCAAAAGCATCCAAGAGGCAATCCAAACATCATAACTCAAGTGTATTCTTCAAAGCTCATATGACCAATGCATTAATTCTTCTCTCAGGTTCAGCCTCTGATTTACAATGAGAAACATGGGATAAATAGGCTAGAAGGAGGAAAACCTCATGGAGCAACTAGCTATCCCATTGGCCAAGTCAAAATATCTAAACTTGCCCTTGAGGCTTTGCAAAGCCCAAGGCACAAAATATCTAATAAAATATCTAAAAAATTGCTAAAAACGGAAATTATATTGACTTTACATGATTTTCCCATGATAAAAATAGCCTAACGCACATTTGGGAAAAGTAGATTTTTGGAGTTCAAAAATTGCAAAAATACTTCATATTTATGCCTGAAAAAGGTCCTCTGACTTGCTGGATGCAAATGGAAGGCTTCCTGATGTCGAAATGAGGCTCATGATGGCTCGTTGGAAAGCTCTCTGTGTCTGCTTTCCAATGCAAGTGGAATAATCTCAATCTGATCTCTGAAAGTCCCTCAAAACTGTACCTGTGTGCAAAAACCCAGAAAATAGCAGGCTGCTGATAGGGCGGGCAGAATGTGCAAAATGAGGCTGTTTTTCGCCAATTTGGAGGGGCGAATGATCTTTAAATGCCCTGAAAATCGCTGGAGAGCTGCTCATGAAATTATGGAATCCATTGGTATCACCCTCCTCCCTTGACGACTCATCAAACTGAAATGGCGCATTTATGAGTTTTTGGCCAAAAACCCAAAAAATGCCAAAAAACAAAAAGTTTTCGAAACAGACCCAAAATTGGCATGGATGACCCTCAAGGGTCCATAGAGACATGTTCCGAAGCTGAAGCTAAAATATCGAGGGCTGATATGCTTTTTGCCTCTTTCCGTGCTAGGCGCCTCTCCTTCAATTTCTTCAATTTTTCTTGTGCCACCTTCAATTTGCGCCTGGCGAATTGGTTTAGCTTCCGAAAGTGAAGTGTTCTCTTTCTCTGTAGCTCGAGATCCCTGTTTGCCTTCTCAAGCTTGGTCTCCAAATGCTGGTTAGCCCTCTCAAGCCAAGCTTCCTTGTTTTCCTCAATTTCCCGCTCAAAGAGGGTAGTGAGAGGAAAAGCTTCGAATTGAGCTTGCTCTTCAGCCTTCTGTTTCTCCAAGGCTCTCCTAAGCCCGATGGTTCTAGGCCTCTTTCACCTAGGCTGTTCCTCCTCTTCTTCATCATCAAATTCACCAATAAGCTCTTCAATTCTTACTTGCGCCTTTTCTGCCTCCTTTTTGTCCTTGATGGCCCTTGCCTCATGAATGGCTGGATGAAATTTCATTTGTTTGTTCTCAACCTCCCAGAAATGATTGAAATTCCTTGCCTTTTGGAGATCTTCTTGTAAACCTCAATTTTGCCCTTCTTTGTGAATGAGAGGTTTTCAGGATACGTGCCTCATTAGCCATTTGTCATCGCTTGGGATAGGGATGACAGCTGGTTTACCTCCATGCTTGGCGCTTTCTCCAACTGTACTTTTGCCTTTGAAGGCCAATCTAGCGCTCTTTCTCCTTGGTAAGCTAGGAGTTGTTCTTTTGGGCAATTTCCCCTTCTTAGGGACAGTTTTGGCCACCATTGAGGCGGCAGCTTCAGCTTGCTGTCCTTCCTCAACATCCTGTCCAGCTTGTGGCTCAAAAGATGTTTCAATTGCTCGCTCAACCTGCTGCTCTTCAAACTCTGTCCACTGCTGCTCCTTTTCCTGTACTTGCTGCTGTACCTCAACCTCTGTCTGCTGCCTTTCTTCCTGAAATTGATGCTGTTCATCAACCTCCAGCTGCTGCTCTTCTTCCTGAAATTGATGCTGTTCATCAACCTCCAGCTGTTGCTGTCCAATGATATCCAACCGCTGCTGTCCCTCAAAATCTGGCTGCTGCTCATCAACCTCCTCTTCTCCCTGTGGCTCACTGCCCTCTCCTTCTCCTTGTGTACTTGGCTGCCCAGTGATCATCTTGAGTTCTTTAGGGGTAGGCCTACTAGATAAAGGCACTGGGCGATGGATAGGCTGAGTCGGAGACACATGAGCAGGAGGAACAGTGGAGAAATCGGCATGGCTAATGAAGGACTCCCATGAAACCGCTTTCTTCTCCAGCTGGTGCAAGAAGATGATTTTGATCAAGGAATGATGAAAGAGAGAAGAGATTTGCCGAGGTGGAGCTTTCTTTTGGACAGCAGCTGCCATCTGCTCTATGCTCTTGGACAAAAAGTATGGAAGGTTTAATTGCTTGCTCCTGGTAAAATGCATCACCCTGGTAAAATGCATCAACAAGCGAACATGATAAGCAAAGATTTGGCTAAACCTCCCTTCACAAGTGAAGTATCTCATTATGGCCTTCATTAGTGGCGCATAACTGTCAAGAAGATAGGAGAAAGGAAAAGTGGCAGTGATGGTCTCCCTATGTTCCGGCTTGATGAAAGGCTTATAGTCCTCCAAATCAAGATGTGCTTGTTTAAACCATTTTTCACCATGATACGTGATCTTGGTAGCTTTGGATATATACCTTGGAGAAATTTTGAAATCAAGATCTGTAAGCTGGAAGTGTTTGTCCTTGAACCTTAAAGCACACAAATGTGTAAGTGGTGAGAAACTCTTGACTTCCTCTATCCATTGACAGAAATCAAGACAACCTACCTCATGGAAATTTAAAAGTACTGAGGGATGAGCATTGATGTCTTCTATGGAGATAGGCTCATATGTCTTATGTTGTCCGCCTTTGTGATCTCGCCTTGGAAGCATTCTGATTAAAAAACAGGCTTGAAAGAGTCACACTGCCTTCAATATATGAAGAATGTTTTCCTGTATTGAGACAGGCCACTAAACTGCTTTGACAGTTATGGACCTTGTGATTCAACAAGGCTTTCCTTGAATAATCTCTTCTGCACTTATTAACCACAATCTTTCAAACTTGGTTACACTTTGACTCTGAATCCTTCTTAACAATGGCACTATGTGTAAGAACTGCTTTGTAGACTTCTGTGGGCACAGTCTTGAACAAATCCCCTTTGTGACCTTTGATTAGAGGCCTGCTTGCACTTATATTTTTGTTTTTTGAAACCAAACTTCGAAATTATAACCCTGCTTTTCAAAGTTTTTACCTTGAATTGTGCCCCTGTTAACAAACTTCTATGGAGACCACACAGTGGGAAAAGAAGAGACTCTGTGGTTAGGTGAAAATAGCCCACTGTGTCAAGAGGAGAACTTTGCGCTTGTGACCCTTTGAGAAGTCAATGACTGCCTTTATAACTCTGCCCTTGCTGTTTACTTGATCATCAGTAAATGCCCAATCATCTACAAATGGTCAATCATCAACCAAAAACCATGTTTCACCTTTGGAAAACTCTGCCCAACAACTCTCAGAATGACAAGGTAGTGTGGTGACCAGGCAGACTTAGTTTAGGTGAAAAAGTAAATGCAACAGTGGTTTCAGGAAACAAACTCTCTGTTTTATGAGTTTAAAAGGTTCACCAAATACCTGTACCTCTGTTCTCAGTATTAACCTCAAACACTAACCATTATTGTTTTCGGAAAAAAAGGGCCTGTTCCTCCTTGGAGCCTGTCAACAAAGCTTCAGATTGATATAGTATAGTGCAGGGAGAAAACAGACTTAGTTTATGGGAGAAATCAACGCAGACAGGGTTTAAGAAAATGTACCCTTGGTTTGTGAGTTTGAGAGATAACCAACAAAATATCTGCACCTCTGTTTTTTACAACTTTGATATTAACTACACCTTTATACCTATGCCTCCAACTTCTACCGCTTCACACCACGGAACACAGGGTTTTTAAACTTGAAATTTTAGATTTTTCGAGCAAAGGGGCAAAGTACCTCGTGAATTTTAAGGCGAAATCCTTTGGATGGAATTTGAAGTGCATCGGAACCTTTCAAAACAGGCGCGGCAACCCTTGGAGCAGAACCCGTCGCGCCGGAGAAAACGCCGGGTGTAGTTGTCGTGCTGTCGGGCGGGCACCTACGGACGTGGCCGCCTCCAGGCTCGTCGCACCCGCGTTGACACCCTGGTATTTTGGAGCCCCGGAGCTCGTCGCGCCACACGGGCTCGTCGCGCCACCCTCGCTTGTGCGAGAAGACCTCAAGGCGGCTGGCGTTTGTCGTGAGCTTGGGGGCTGCGGCGATTTGCTTTTTGGGATTTACAAGTGGTTTATTATTCCTCCATTTCATTCTTGTGACATGTTCGTCATCGAAACGGTCACTTTGAATACATATATACACCCCTTTTCCAAATGATGCAAAACAGTATTTGTATCAAGTTGCCTTTTAAACAATGGCAATCTTCCAGATCTGCTTTTGCTGTACTGTATATTCGTGCTTAAACTGTCCTGTAGGATGGTGACCATTGTGTCTGCTTCAGGGAATATAAACAATGATAATTAATTAAAAACAAATTCCTTTCTGCCTAATCATAGGATCATATACCAGTTTGCCTTCTTATTTGAAAAGATAAACTTGTAAAATATGAAAACAGGCTTTTTGGCACACAGTCTTTATTCTATTCTGCTCAGCATTTCAAATCCCTTTTGTCAGTAGCAACATTTCATGATTGGACCTATGTTCGCTGCCTCCTTCTCTTGGTGATTTGCTAGTGAAGAATGGCTATTTCATAATGCACTAAAATGTTGGAAAAGTTGCAAACACCTCTTCTCGAAAGGCGCCCCTTTTGAACTTTTGACATATGGTATGTCTTGCTGCCTGGCCCTTTCCTCGAGGAGAAAATCTTCTTTTGATATTAATGGCACACATATGCTCAAAATTGTCTCTTTTATCTATTCCTAGCATTGCATACCTGTCATTTTGCCTTTTATGACTCAACCTTAGTCACTGTTTACTTCTCTAGTTGCATCTTTTCACCTTAGCCTTGTTTGTTTGCTCAGAGGGAGTTTCCTTGATTTCTGGATAGGTGCTCATGAAATGTCTTTAACCCTTTTTAAGTCCACTGCTCCTTTGGCACTCAAGGCATAAAGTATGTTCAACCTTTTCTCCTTTCTGCTGGATGAGCTGTTGACAGGTAGCTTCTTTGAAGAGGGAGATCAATACATTAGTATCATAGACAGTAACACCTTCTTTATTTCAACTTCTTTGAGTGTTTTCTCTGCACTTTTGGACTTACCATTTTTCAACAGTCTTCAATGATTTTGGCTCTTTGCTTATGTATGGAGGAAGCTCTTTCATCGGGCAAATGTGGTGGTAAGTAAACCATCTGAACAACACCAATCTTAGCATCTTCATTTGCAAACCTCACTGTGTTTTTGAAGGAAACCTAGCCATAGTGACACTGTTCTAAGGTTGCTGAGATATTTGTCACTTGGCTTGTTCATCTCGTGACCTGGTATATTGACCAGAACTCTTTGTGATCATAAAGGTCAGTGTTTTCTTGAAGAACCAAGAACCTTCTCCTGCCTGTGTAATGGCATTGATTAACATCCGTTCTATTTGATGCTGCACCAAAACAGGCCTCTTATGATTTGGATGTTCACTGATGAAATGGCCTTCTAAAGTTTCAACCATTTACCTGACTTGAAAGTTTCGGATGATCTCTTTTATTAGGCTAAACTTCTTTTCCTTTGAGCTTATCATACTTTCACTACAATCCTGTTATGGTTAGCAATTACATTCATGAAACCTGAAGATATTGTTTCATTGTTTCAGACAGGGCAAACCTGGACTTTTGCAACCTTCTGAGTCAACTCTGACCTGCGCCCTCTGCTTATGGATGAAGGAGGCGCCCTAACCCTCTGCTTTTAATGAAGGAGGTCCTGAGCCTTGACAAATTTACCATTTGCTGAGACAGTGGCAATCCTTTTTCCTGTGATTTTCATACTGAAAAGAGCTGTAAGGTCCTGATTGAGAGCCCTTTGTTTTGCAGCTTCATCTCAGGCTCATAATACACTTAGAAGCAGCTGTTCCTCTAACTGTAAACTCAAACATTTACTCCATGAGATGAAACATATTTCTTGTTTTTGAAGAACCATAGAACACGGTGAAAAACCTACTAGTCAGCTTGAGAATGGGCTTTATGCAGTGCTGAGATCTAGGGGGTGTGAGTGGCGCGACTTAAGGCTGTTTGTCAACTTCATTTGCAAATTAAGGGATCAGTCATGGTAGGTCTGCTGCAGATGGGGGAATTTTTTGGCTTTTTGATGATTGCCAAAGGTGAAATGTCCTAAACGCCACTTCCTAACATAGGGTAGACTTCTGAAACAGATGTGGATTTGCCCTTTAAGGCTGATGGGCAGGTCAATAAGGCTGAAGCTAGATAGGATTGTGATATGAGGTTTTTTGATGTTGCTAGGGGTGGAATGAATAGGTAGGAAGGCGAAAAAAGTTTTGGGAGGGTTTTCCGGATGACATATTGACATAAGGAAATCAGTTTCTAGAAAACTCAGCTGAAGATATAGTCATCACTAACATGTAAAAAATACTGATGGCTAACAGTGGCTCCATTTGGGGAGGGCAGCTCCTCGTCAGGAGGTGTCCAGAATTCAGATTTTTGGATTATGAAGACCAGTGCCTTATCCATTGGCGCAAAATTTACCCTTCTCTTGATGTTATTTATGAAAAGTGTCAGCATGTTTAACATCAATGATACCTCTACCTACCCTACTATCTTTCCTAACATTTTTTCTTCTGTTTGGCGCATTTGAACTAGCAGCCTTTAGACAATGCATATTTTTCTTTTTGCAAAATGAAACTATCTACTTCTACTCTTATATCTGCCGGGAGTTCAGATTAAGCTGATGAACTCCTTCATTTCTCTACCTAAAACTAGATCGACTGTCAAGATTAAGCGGTTTGACAGGATTTCATTCTCTAATCTACAACATGAAATTTAAAAATGACCAAATCAGGATTAGGCAGTCTGATTTGTCATGCATTTGCGGCATAAAAGACAAGCCGCACACAAATGTTATTCTGCAATAAAAGGAAACTAGAGAAGCGGGGCTAAGATGTACAATGTGTTTTTCATCCCTCGCTTCTCTCTTTGGTTCTGTTTTAAGCATGTGGAACCAGAATATCTCCCTAATCTAAGCTCTGTGATAATTCAATCTTACACAATGTTGACTATCTTGACACTCACTAACTTATCAGCAAATAAATTTAAACATGCTCAGCTATGATTAGGCTAGATAGCTGAACAAGACATTGAAGTACTAGTAGCGGCATTTAGACTTGCTCGCTTTCCGAAAGACTATTTTTTTGGAACATGGGGCCTTTGTTCTATCTTCACTTGCCCTCTTTTCTGCTTTTTACTGTTTTTGACTTTCCTATCTTTTATTGTTTTTGACTTTTTCTATTTTGTCAATATTTCAAACAATGGTATGTACAATGACTGAAAGTGTTTCAAACTCAAAAATCTTGGAAATGACGGAATTTCAGCATCTTATCCTCGTAAGGATCTCCTCTCACCCTTGGCCCACTTAACTCTTGAAAAGAAAAGTTTGGGAAATTTTCTCTCTCTAACATGACATAGGGATTCGTGCAAGAATCTCTAAACAGCCCAGTATCCTCCCTCTGTACCTCTCTGAATATCTGATTTCCACTCCTTTCCTTACTGTATGCTTTCTTCAGGTAATGTATGTACTCTTGATAATTCTTGAAATAGATAGTGATATCATCAAGGTATGCAAAAATACAGAAGTTTAAAACTGGGAACATGGCTTTCATGAACAGTTTCTTGATATTGGGTGGTTTAGCAATTTTGACCTTGAAAACAGATTTACCTCCCGCAAACTGGAAAAAATCTTTAAGTTGTCTACTTTGTAAAAGAATTTGATGATTATGATTTGAAAGATGATCTTGCAAGAATACATCATTAGAAACATTTTCAAATGGTGAATCGCGATCTTGAGTAGAAAAAACATGATTTTTGTTATATGGAAATGCAGTATCATTTCTAAAATCAAAGTAGATTCCGTGGCCATTATTTTTCTCCTTGATCATTTCAGTTTGTTTCAGTTTGCTGTGTTTGTTTCTGTTAAAGTTGTTCTTTGGGGAAAAGGTGGTGATACAATGTTTTCCCTTGTCTTTCCTGTAGAAACTAGTATTTTGTATGAGATTCCCGATTTTAGCCTTTCTAAGTTCTTCATGAAAAGACAAAATATGAGCCAATTTCAGTAGTTCAGGTATGCCGGGATTATAACTGTCACCTTGGCTCATCAAAAGTTTATTTGGCAATTTCTCAAGATTTTGAGCGACTGAGGTTCTAGTCAAAGTTTTATTTGCAGTAGGAGGGTCACATGATGGTAAATCTTTGAGGTATGGTAGAAACATTAAACTCCCTTTCTCCCGGGTTCCAAATAGGTTTATGATGTGAAGGTCTTCTAAAGCTTTTACCCGGAAGAAATTTCCACGAGTTACTGCTGGCATTTGATTAAAGCTAGAGCAATTTGCTTGATAGTACATGAGAGTTTGTGCTTCTTGTTCTAACTCTACTTGGGAGAGAGGGAACTTACTTTCTTCAAGGTACAGTTGTTCATGATCATGATAGTTTTGAGTGTCCAGCTCATCATAAGGTATCAAGGACAACAGATGTGGTGGATTTAAGTCTATATCAGCTTCTTGTGACTCTTCCTCCAAGTTTACATCAATATGCATAATGAAAGAGTTTAAGTCGGAGCGCAAAGAACACATTGGAATGTTATCGGGCCTATCTTGACTGCTAAGCATGTATTTCATGTGTGATTCGCGGTAGAGTATCCTGGTCTGACCAAACACAGGAATGGTGGCATATGACATGTCTAGTTGGATATTCCCTTGGAGTTTGGCTCCCCAAGATCTGGAGAGAAGCATCCCGTACTTGGGAGGAATATCTGCCGCTACTATATCCATGATTAAATGTTTGGCGGGTATTTGGGCCAGACTAAAACAAAGGTCTTTGATCAAACCCAGGCATTGGACTCTGCTTGAGTCAAATGAGTACAAGTCTTTGTATGGTCTTGTGATTTCCAAACCTAATCTTTCCATTACTACCTTTGGCATACGATTATGCGAGGCGCCAGAGTCTAGCATGGCATTGTGGAGGATTTGGTCGTGGATGTTTAGGCTAATGTAGAATGGAAGAGTAGCTCCCTCTTGGAACTTTCCCTCTACCTTTGGACCAAACAATACTTCAGGAATGTCATCAGTGAGATTAACAGTGTTTGCATCATTTCCTAGATTTAAGACTTTTAGTACTTGGGATTTATAAGAGCTTTGGGCAATGAGTTCGGTAAGAGGCATGGTGATTTTGATCTTAGCGATTTCACCTTCAAAGCTAAAAGGCATTTGAAGTTTAGATATGTTTGTTTCAGCTTTTTCAGCTAAGACCTTGTCTATGCTCTGAGTTTTTTGACCCTGTTTAGGGATTTTGTTTGCCATAGTTGTTTTGGTGACCTTGGTAGAAGTATCAGGAGTATATGAGATAGGACCAGTTTGGGTGACTTTAGCTTGGCTTTGATCAATCTTTTCAACCTTGATTTTGTCACTGCTTGATGCTTTTTTGAGGATGGTATCTGGCGCTTTAGCAGTATCAGAGTTACCTCTCTTGACATTATCTTGGTTTCTCTTGCTCCTAAGGTCATATTGCCTGTGGGCTTCTTCAATAGCATTTTGAAATTCTATGGCCGGGTCATCAAGATCCTCATAATTGGTCTCATCTTGATCAGGCGAAAACAAGGCTTGTTCTTCTTCGGTGAGGTACACCTCACCTTCATTGTCAGACCCTATGAGGTTTAAATGATGTTCATCAATAGGTTCTGAGTCCCTATCATCTTCTTCTACATAGTTTTCATTGAATGGTGGCCTGATCTGTTGGTCATTATCCCTTGGTCTGTTTTGGGGCTGTTCCCTCCTAAAGTTTTGGTTTCGGTTTCTGATTGGAGGGTTTGGCTGGTTATCTCTAACAGGAGCCTTTTCATTGATCTTTTCCCACATTTTAGCCATGGATTTGACTAAGTCATCTATTCTGGGATCTAGGGAAGGTGATGAAGTAGAAACCTCATCTCTATATGTGACCTTTCTTTCTGACCTAGTCCTGGCTCTCTTTTCAGCTAAGTTGGCATCTGCTTTTATAGCTATTTGTTGCATTTCTTCCAAGGTAGGGGGATCTTTATCCCTCAAATGATATGTCATGTCCGGATCAAAACCCTTAGGAAATTTTGCCAAAGCTAAACCAAGTGGAGGTTTGAAATGAGGTGGAAGGGAGTTATATACACTGTTGAACCTAGTACAGTAAGCTTGGACACTTTCCCCATTCTCCCGTTTTAGATTGTTATATTCTGACGGGATTTGAATGGGGTTTCTTCGAATTTCCCACCTATTTCTGAAGATTTGATGTAGTTCTGGGATATCATGGATACTGTTTGGAGCTAAGCTTTTGAACCATGCTTTGGGTTCACCACCAAGACTTTGGGCAAATATTCTCATTCGGACAGTCTCGTCTTGTACCTCTAATTATTCATAAGCATCAGTCATTCTACTTATATGCTGTTGAGGTGTGGTGGTATCTTCTCCAGTAAAGTGTGGGATCTTGTCTTGATATTTGTTTGGGAGAGGAGCTAAAGGTGGTGGTAACACCAAAGGCACGTACCAGGCTGCCATGACTGGAGCTAATGGATGATGCGCAAGAGGAGGACTGGTAGGATGAAATGAAGTGGTTTGAACAGTGGTAGTTTGACCAGGTGTGGCGGATGAACTTGGACTAGTGATCTGGTTTTGAGCAGATCTGGGATGATAAGAGCCAAACTAATAGAGAAGCTGGAAATCAGGAGGAGTGGTGGGTGAAGCTTTTTTACTAAGACTCTGTGGTGGGCTTAGGGGTTCAAGATCGTCAAAGTCTATCCTACTATATGATTTGCTTCTGGGAAGAGTTTGTGATGGCTCTGGTTCCAAAGGTGAATCTAGTAGGGTAGTGCGATGTTTAGGTACGGATCTTGTTCTACGGATGAATCTACCAGAAGCTAGATGATCAGTTTCAGAAGCTTGCCACAGAATCTTTTCTGGGTCATCTACTATGATAGGGGGATTTGGGTCTGGGTGGGATCTGGTATTGATTCTTCGTGAAGCCAGATTTTAGATCCAGAGCTTTGGAGAGAGTGATATTGGTGAATGTTTTTTGGATGAGTGATTTTTCTAAAGTTATACTAAGGCGAAGGATGGTCAAAAATAGAAGAGATGGATTAGTGGAGTCACCAGGTGGAAATGGATTTTTCTTGTGAAGATAGCTGTGGTCCACCACCAGTAACTAATCTGAGAATGTTTTTGAATTTTCTGAGTTTATGAGCAGCCTATGGTTTGTTAAAGTATCTTAGACTTGTTTCAACACTTTGCTAGGGTGATGCGAACAAAAAGAGTTTACTCTAAAAAATGATTTTATGGACTGCTTGCTTGTTTATGGTACCTAAAGGCCCAAAGAGTCTATAAGAGTTTGCTGGACTATTATGTACTCAATGTCTTACCATCTCCCGCTATGTTAGTGAGTGATGGGAAAGGTCTATCGGAAAGTAGCCTAGAGTTTGGTGAAATAGTAAGGCTTACTAGAGTTTAGTGGAGTCGCCAGGTGAAAAATCAGTTGTTTTGAGATATATTTGTATGGTCCACCACCAATACTGACAAAAAGCCAATCTGGGAATGTTTTGGGGTTTTTCTGAGTTTTTTGTGCTTATGAGGTTTGGGTAGAGCTTCTTATAACTAAATCATCATTTTGCTAAGATGGTGAAAGAGTTAGCTTCTACTCTTCAAGCAACACTTAAGTTTTCTAAGTTTGATTTAGACTTCGAGAAATCTAAGGTGCACTTAGACTGTCACTAACTCGGAAGGTCCCACCGTGATCGTTACTATGTCAGTGAGCGGTGGGATAAGTCAATCAAATAGTATTCTTAAGGCTGCTAGACAAATTAGGGAAACTAAGTTGTTTATCACTCAGAGTCCCACCATGATCGCCATTATGTTAGGGTCCCGTGATTTGGCCGATTGGCTAGCCAAATGACGATGTAACATCAAACCAAGCTTTGGAGCCCAAGGACCTAGCCTTCCTGGACTCAGAGAGGGCTCTCTCTATAAGTGCAAAAGATGTCGGTGTGTTTACTTGCGATGGTCTGATATTAGGCTAGTTATGAAGTGTGTTTTTTGGTTTTTTAGTTTTTAAGTTTGTGAGGGATGAAACTGATCAAATACATAAACTGGATAACAAGATGTAGATAAATTGGGTTATGGGGTCAAAAAGATCAAGGAAGCTAATGAGGCGATGATGTAAAGCTGCTGTAGGGCCGATTTGATTCACAGTAGAGGGGATATCTGGGCAAAATGGATTAAATGAACAATAAGTTGGTGAAAGACAAGGGATTTCAAGAGCAAACTAGTTTATAGCAGACATAAACATGTAATAGAAAACCATTAATCATGCTAGGAATAACTATAAGCTAATCAATACATAGAAATCAAACATTCCAGCCATACATAGAGGTATAAGACCCTCTAACTTCGGAAAATGGCTATCAGACTTTGGGGAAAACACATGAGACAAACTAACAACTCATAAACTACGCCGGAACGCCTAAACATAGTCTCTAAGTCATTGGGTACTTGGACAAATAAGTTTTCATAGTTTTAGGCAAAGGGCTAGATCGGGACTAGGCCTCCTTGGTTCAACAAAATGATCAACAAATCAGTCAAAGAGAAAGTTTTATGGACAGAACTATGGGCAGCTGATAGGTAGATAGGGCAAACCATACATCCTACTCAACATACATGGAGCTGATGAATAAAACTTAGCAACAACACCTTAGGTTACTAAAGAGCAGCTAAGAATTCTTTAGCATAACTAAGGGAGAAGAAAACATCAAGCTATGAAGATTCAGGGATTTTGAGGTGCCTCCATGGGCATGTCTCAAAATCAATCTTTACTGATCTATAGCGGCAAGAAAAATGAAATATGAGTGAAAACTAGAAGACAAAACAACATTAAGAAGCACTATACCATTCTACCATGTCAAGGAATCCATCAACAAGCCTTCAACATTCCTAAAAAGCATCCAAGAGGCAATCCAAACATCATAACTCAAGTGTATTCTTCAAAGCTCATATGACCAATGCATTAATTCTTCTCTCAAGTTCAGCCTCCGATTTACAATGAGAAGTATGGGATAAATAGGCTAGAAGGAGGAAAACCTCATGGAGCAACTAGCTATCCCATTGGCCAAGTCAAAATATCTAAATTTGCCCTTGTGGCTTTGCAAAGCCCAAGGCACAAAATATCTAAAAAATTGCTAAAAACGGAAATTATATTGACTTTACATGATTTTCCCATGATAAAAATAGCCTAACGCACATTTGGGAAAAGCAGATTTTTGGAGTTCAAAAATTGCAAAAATACTTAATATTTATGCCTGAAAAAGGTCCCCTGACTTGCTGGATGCAAATGGAAGCCTTCCCGATGTCGAAATGAGGCTCATGATGGCTCGTTGGAAAGCTCTCTGTGTCTGCTTTCCAATGCAAGTGGAATCATCTCAATCTGATCACTGAAAGTCCCTCAAAACTGTACCTGTGTGCAAAAACCCAGAAAATAGCAGGCTGCTGATAGGGCGGGCAGAATGTGCAAAATGAGGCTGTTTTTTGCCAATTTGAGGGGGCGAATGATTTTCAAATGCCCTGAAAATCGCTGGAGTGCTGCTCATGAAATTATAGAATCCATTGGTATCACCCTCCTCCCTTGACGACTCTTCAAACTGAAATGGCGCATTTATGAGTTTTTGGCAAAAACCCAAAAAATGCCAAAAAACAAAAAGTTTTCGAAACAGGCCCAAAATTGGCATGGATGACCCTCAAGGGTCCATGGAGACATGTTCCTAAGCTGAAGCTAAAATATCAAGGGCTGATGTGCGTTTTGCTTCCTTCCGTGCTAGGCGCCTCTCCTTCAATTTCTTCAATTTTTCTTGTGCTACCTTCAATTTGCGCCGGGCGAATTGGTTTAGCTTCTGAAAGTGAAGTGTTCTCTTTCTCTGTAGCTCGAGATCCCTGTTTGCCTTCTCAAGCTTTGTCTCCAAATGCTGGTTAGCCCTCTCAAGCCAAGCTTCCTTGTTTTCCTCAATTTCCCGCTCAAAGAGGGTAGTCAGAGGAAAAGCTTCGAATTGAGCTTGTTCTTCAGCCTTCTGCTTCTCCAAAGCTCTCCTAAGCCCGATGGTTCTAGGCCTCTTTCGCCTAGGCTGGTCCTCCTCTTCCTCATCATCAAATTCGCCAATAAGCTCTTCAATTCTCACTTGCGCCCTTTTCGCCTCCTTTTTGTACTTGATGGCCCTTGCCTCATGAATGGCTGCATGAAATTTCATTTGTTTGTTCTCAACCTCCAAGAATTGATTGAAATTCCTTGCCCTTTGGAGATCTTCTTGTAAAACCTCAATTTTCCCTTCTTTGTGAATGAGGAGGTTTTCAAGGATACGTGCCTCATTGTCGCTGTCATTGCTTGGGATAGGGATGCCAGCTGATTTACCTCCATGCTTGGCGCTTTCTCCAACTGTACTTTTGCCTTTGAAGGCCAATCTAGCGCTCTTTCTCCTTGGTAAGCTAGGAGTTGTTCTTTTGGGCAATTTCCCCTTCTTACGGACAGTTTTGGTCACCATTGAGGCGGCAGCTTCAGCTTGCTGTCCTTCCTCAACATCCTGTCCAGCTTGTGGCTCAAAAGATGTCTCAATTGCTTGCTCAACCTGCTGCTCTTCAAACTCTGTCCACTGCTGTTCCTTTTCCTGTACTTGCTGCTGTACCTCAACCTCTGTCTGTTGCCTTTCTTCCTGAAATTGATGCTGTTCATCAACCTCCAGCTGCTGCTCTTCTTCCTGAAATTGATGCTGTTCATCAACCTCCAGCTGCTGCTGTCCAATGATATCCAACCGCTGCTGTCCCTCAAAATCTGGCTGCTGCTCATCAACCTCCTTTTCTCCCTGTGGCTCACTGCCCTCTCCTCCTCCTTGTGTACTTGGCTACCCAGTGATCATCTTGAGGTTTTTATGGGTAGGCCTACTAGATAAAGGCACTGGGCGATGGATAGGCTGAGTCGGGGACACATGAGCAGGAGGAACAGTGGCGAAATCGGCATGGCTAATGAAGGACTCCCATGAACCCCTTTCTTCTCCAGCTGGTGCAAGAAGATGATTTTGATCAAGGAATGATGAAAGAGAGAAGAGATTTGCCGAGGTGGAGCTTTCTTTTGGACAGCAGCTGCCATCTTCTCTATGCTCTTGGACAAAAAGTATGGAAGGTTTAATTGCTTGCTCCTGGTAAAATGCATCAACAAGCGAACATGATAAGCAAAGATTTGGCTAAACCTCCCTTCACAAGTAAAGTATCTCATTATGGCCTTCATCAGTGGCGCATAACTGTCAAGAAGATAGGAGAAAGGAAAAACAGCAGTGATGGTCTCCCTATGTTCCGGCTTGATGAAAGGTTTATAGTCCTCCAAATCAAGATGCGCTTGTTTAAACCACTTTTCACCATGATACGGGATCTTGGTAGCTTTGGATACATACCTTGGAGAGATTTTGAAGTCAAGACCTGCAAGTTGGAAGTGTTTGTCCTTGAACCTCAAAGCGCACAAATGTGTAAGTGGTGAGAAACTCTTGACTTCCTCTATCCTTTGACAGAAATCAAGACAGCCTACCTCATGGAAATTGAAAAGTACTGAGGGATGAGCATTGATGTCTTCTATGGAGATAGGCTCATATCTCTTATGTTGTCCGCCTTTGTGATCTCGCCTTGGAGGCATTCTGATTAAAAAAACAGGCTTGAAAGAGTCACGCTGCCTTCAATATATGAAGAATGTTTTCCTGGATTGAGACAGGCCACTAAACTGCTTTGACAGTTATGGACCTTATGATTCAACAAGGCTTTCCTTGAATAATCTCTTCTGCACTTATTAACCACAATCTTTCAAACTTGGTTACACTTTGACTCTGAATCCTTCTTAACAATGGCACTATGTGTAAGAACTGCTTTGTAGACTTCTTTGGGCATAGTCTTGAACAAATCCCCTTTGTGACCTTTGATTAGAGGCCTGCTTGCACTTATATTTTTGTTTTTTGAAACCAAACTTCGAAATTATAACCCTGCTTTTAAAAGTTTTTACCTTGAATTTTGCCCCTGTTAACAAACTTCTATGGAGACCACACAGTGGGAAAAGAAGAGACTCTGTGGTTAGGTGAAAATAGCCCACTGTGTCAAGAGGAGAACTTTTCGCTTGTGACCCTTTGAGAAGTCAATCACTGCCTTTATAACTCTGCCCTTGCTGTTTACTTGATCATCAGTAAATGCCCAATCATCTACAAATGGTCAATCATCAACCAAAAACCCTGTTTCACCTTTGGAAAACTCTGCCCAACAACTCTCAGAATGACAAGGTAGTGTAGTGACCAGGCAGACTTAGATTAGGTGAAAAAGTAAATGCAACAGTGGTTTCAGGAAACAAACTCTCTGTTTTATGAGTTTAAAAGGTTCACCAAATACCTGTACCTCTGTTTTCAGTATTAACCTCAAACACTAACCATTCTGTTTTTCAGAAAAAAGGACCTGTTTCCTCCAGAATTCCTCTGTCAACAAAGCTTCAGATTGATATAGTATAGTGCAGGGAGAAAACAGACTTAGTTTATGGTAGAAATCAACGCAGACAGGGTTTAAGAAAATGTACCCTTGGTTTGTGAGTTTGAGAGATAACCAACAAAATATCTGCACCTCTGTTTTTTACAACTTTGATATTAACTACACCTTTATACCTATGTCTCCAACTTCTACAGCTTCACACCACGGAACACAGGGTTTTTAAACTTGAAATTTTAGATTTTTCGAGCAAAGGGGCAAAGTACCTCGTGAATTTTAAGGCGAAATCCTTTGGATGGAATTTGAAGTGCACCGGAACCTTTCAAAACAGGCGCGGCAACCCTTGGAGCAGAACCCGTCGCGCCGGAGAAAACGCCGGGTGGAGTTGTCGTGTTGTCGGGCGGGCACCTACAGGCTCGTCGCGCCCGCCTACAGGCTCGTCGCGCCCGCGTTGACACCCTGTGTATTTTGGAGCCCAGGCTCGTCGCGCCACCTGCCAGGCTCGTCGCGCCACCCTAAAAACTGTGCAGAAGACCTCAAACTGTTTGAAAAGCTGTCGTGATGCTTGGGAGCTGCGGCGATTTGCCTTTTTGGATTTCACAAGTGGTTTATTATTCCTCCATTTCATTCTTATGACATGTTCAAAATGTCAAACGGTCACTTTGAATACATATATCTGCCCCTTTTCAAATGATGCAAAACAGTATTTGTATCAAGTTGCCTTTTAAACAATGGAAATCTTCCAGATCTGCTTTTGCTGTACTGTATATTCATGCTTAAACTGTCCTTTAGGATGGTGACCATTGTGTCTGCTTCAGGGAATATAAACAATGATAATTAATTAAAAACAAATTCCTTTCTGCCTAATCATAGGATCATATACCAGTTTGCCTTCTTATTTGAAAAGATAAACTTGTAAAATATGAAAACAGGCTTTTTGGCACACAGTCTTTATTCTATTCTGCTTAGCATTTCAAATCCCTTTTGTCAGTAGCAACATTTCATGACTGGACCTATGTTCGCTGCCTCCTTCTCTTGGTGATTTGCTAGTGAAGAATGGCTATTTCATAATGCACTAAAATGTTGGAAAAGTTGCAAACACCTCTTCTCGAAAGGCGCCCTTTTGAACTTTTGACATATGGTATGTCTTGCTTTGCACGGCCTTTCCTCGGAGAAAATCTTCTTTTGATATTAATACTTTATATGCTCAAAATTGTCTCTTTTATCTATTCCTAGCATTGCATACCTGTCATTTTGCCTTTTATGACTCAACCTTAGTCACTGTTTACTTCTCTAGTTGCATCTTTTCACCTTAGCCTTGTTTGTTTGCTCAGAGGAATTTTCCTTGATTTCTGGATAGGTGCTCATGAAATGTCTTTAACCCTTTTTAAGTCCACTGCTCCTTTGGCACTCAAGGCATAAAGTATGTTCAACTTTTTCTCCTTTCTGCTGGATGAGCTGTTGACAGGTAGCTTCTTTGAAGAGGGAGATCAATACATTAGTATCATAGACAGTAACACCTTCTTTATTTCAACTTCTTTGAGTCTTTTCTCTGCACTTTTGGACTTACCATTTTTCAACAGTCTGCAATGATTTTGGATCTCTGCTTATGTATGGAGGAAGCTCTTTCATCGGGCAAATGTGGTGGTAAGTAAACCATCTGAACAACACCAATCTTAGCATCTTCATTTGCAAACCTCACTGTGTTTTTGAAGGAAACCTAGCCATAGTGCCACTGTTCTAAGGTTGCTGAGATATTTGTCACTTGGCTTGTTCATCTCATGACCTGGTATATTGACGAACTCTTTGTGATCATAAAGTCCGGTGTTTTCTTGAAGAACCAGGGAACCTTCTCCTGCACATTGTAATGGCATTGATTAACATCTGTTCTATTTGATGCTGCACCAAAACAGGCCCCTTATGATTTGGATGTTCACTGATGAAATGGCCTTCTAAAGTTTCAACCATTTACCTGACTTGAAAGTTTCAGATGATCTCTTTTATTAGGCTAAACTTCTTTTCCTTTGAGCTTATCATACTTTCACTACAATCCTGTTATGGTCAGCAATTACATTCATGGAACCTGAAGATATTGTTTCATTGTTTCAGACAGGGCAAACCTGGACTTTTGCAACCTTCTGAGTCAACTCTGACCTGCGCCCTCTGCTTATGGATGAAGGAGGCGCCCTAACCCTCTGCTTGTAATGAAGGAGGTCCTGAGCCTTGACAAATTTACCATTTGCTGAGACAGTGGCAATCCTTTTCCCTGTGATTTTCATACTGAAAAGAGCTGTAAGGTCCTGATTGAGAGCCCTTTGTTTTGCAGCTTCATCTCAGGCTCATAATACACTTAGAAGCGGCTGTTCCTCTAACTGTAAACTCAAACATTTACTCCATGAGATGAAACATATTTCTTGTTTTTGAAGAACCATAGAACACAGTGAAAAACCTACTAGTCCGCTTGAGAATGGGCTTTATGCAGTGCTGAGATCTAGGGGGTGTGAGTGGCGCGACTTAAGGCTGTTTGTCAACTTCATTTGCAAATTAAGGGATCAGTCATGGTAGGTCTGCTGCAGATGGGGACTTTTTTGGCTTTTTGATGATTGCCAAAGGTGAAATGTCCCTGGCATACTTATAACATAGGGTAGACTTAAAACGAGATGTGGATTTGCCCTTTAAAGGAGTGATGGGCGAGTCAATAAGGGGCGAGAAGCTATGCTAGATAGGATTGTGATGTGAGGTTTTTTGATGTTGCCCGGGGGGTGGAATGAATAGGTAGGAAGGCGAAAAAAGTTTTGGGAGGGTTTTCTGGATGACATATTGACATAAGGAAATCAGTTTCTAGAAAAATCAGCTGAAGATATAGTCATCACTAACATGTAAAAAATACTGATGGCTAACAGAAGGGATGCATTTTTTAGATAAAAGGTCGGCGCGGGCTTGCCCGTTTCTCCGGTGAATCATGATAACTCGACGGATCGCACAGCCCTTGTGCTAGCGATGCTTCATTCAAATTTCTACCCTATCAACTTTCGATGGTAGGATAGAGGCCTACCATGGTGGTGACGGGTGACGGAGAATTAGGGTTTGATTCTAGAGAGGGAGCCTGAGAAACGGCTACCACATCCAAGGAAGGCAGCAGGCGCGCAAATTACCCAATCCTGACATGGGGAGGTAGTGACAATAAATAACAATACTGGGCTCATCGAGTCTGGTAATTGGAATGAGTACAATCTAAATCCCTTAACAAGGATCCATTGGAAGGAAATTCTGGTGCCAGCAGCCGAGGTAATTCCAGCTCCAATAGCGTATATTTAATTTGTTGCAGTTAAAAATCTCGTAGTTGGATCTTGGGTCGTAAAGGTCGGTCTGCCTACTCGGTGTGCACCTGCCCTTCCGTCCCTTTTGTCAGCGGCATGCTCCTAGCCTTAACTGGCTGGGTCGTGGCTCCGGTGCTGTTACTTTGAAAAAATTAGAGTGCTCAAAGAAAGCTTATGCCCTGAATACATTAGCATGGAATAACTTGATAGGAGTCTAGTCCTATTGTGTTGGCCTTTGGGACCGGAGTAATGATTAATAGGGACTGTCAGGGGCATTCGTATTTCATTGTCAGAGGTGAAATTCTTGGATTTATGAAAGACGGACCACTGCGAAAGCATTTGCCAAGGATGTTTTCATTAATCAAGAATGAAAGTTGGGGGCTTGAAGACGATCAGATACCATCCTAGTCTCAACCATAAATGATGCTGACCAGGGATCGGCGTATGCTGCTCTAAGGACTCCGCCAGCACCTTCTGAGAAATCAGAGTGTTTGGGTTCCAGGGGGAGTATGGTCGCAAGGCTAAAACTTAAAGGAATTGATGGAAGGGCACCACCAGGAGTGGAGCCTGCGGCTTAATTTGACTCAACACGGGGAAAGTTACCAGGTCTAGATATAGTAAGGATTGACAGATTGAGAGCTCTTTCTTGATTCTATGGGTGGTGGTGCATGGCCGTTCTTAGTTGGTGGAGAAATTTGTCTGGTTAATTCCGATAACGAACAATACCTTAGCCTGCTAACTAGCTATGCGGAGGTTCCCCTTCGTGACCAGCTTCTTAGAGGGACTATGGCCGTTTAGGCCATGGAAGTTTGAGGCAATAACAGGTCTGTGAAGCCCTTAGATGTTCTGGGCCACACGCACGCTACACTGATGCAGCCAACGAGTTTTTCTTCCTGGTTTGAGAGCATCGGGAAATCTTCTCAAATTGCATCATGATGGGGATAGACCATTGCAATTATTGGTCTTCAAAGAGGAATTCCTAGTAAGCGCGTGTCATCAACTCGTGTTGACTACGTCCCTGCCCTTTGTACACACCGCCCGTTCCTCCTAACGATTGAATGATCCGGTGAAGTGTTCGAATTGCGTCGACGATGGTGGTTCGTCGCTGTCGACGTCGTGAGAATTTCATTGAACCTTTTCATTTAGAGGAAGGAGAAGTCGTAACAAGGTAACTGTAGGTGAACCTGCGGTAGGATCATTGATAGCAGGGTTTGGTTTTTTCGTTTGGGTTGTGTGGGTTTCGATTACATGTAATCTAGGAATGTGTGGTGTGTCTCTAGGAGAGCGGGTTTGATGCTTTTCGGGGTGGTGCCTCTTGCGAAAGAGACTCGCAACGTTTTTAGTTGCCTATCTTGAGTTCACGCCTGTTGTTTTGTGTACTTGCAAGCAATGCTTGTGCTTGTCCCATCCTTTGTTATTGTTTCCCCTAATGTGTTTTTTGTATGGGGTTCGGAAACTCATTGCTCAAGGGCCCCCTCTCCAACGATATGTTCGGTGGGGCATGGTTTCTGCAGTCGAGGTGCTTGGGAAATACAATGGAAAAATTCAGACTCGTTCGTAGTGGCAGTGCTCGGTTCTTTTTTCGTTGGAAGATGTGGGCCTCCATAGTTGGTTATCTCTCCAAAAGGGGGCGGTGGTGGATTATTATGTGTTTGCTTGGGCGAGCCTTTTTGTTGGTGGTTGGTTCAAGGGAGTGGTTGCGCGTGTGCTTCCTACCTCAACCCTTTCGTGAGGAAAAAATGTCGGGGTGCGGTCAAATATGGGATGGATGAAGAGTGGAGCAATCCGTTGGGCTGGCCACCCTAGTCCTCTCGACTGTTCCTTGACATGCCCTCGCGGAAGGGTTGGGTATAGGTAATGAAATAGCCCTCCCTCAGTCCGAGCTCCATCAAAATTATAATTTTCCTCGTCAATGGACATGAGGTAGCGCATTATTTTCTCGTGCCTTTGGTGTTGACGGAATTCCTCGTCCTTTCTTGAGCCACTCCCCCTTCCAAGGAAAGTAGGAAGCAGGTTATGTCCTAGTATCACCATTTGGATTGTGGGTTTTTTTGCGCCGCTTGGTCATTTTCTTGGATGTGTCGATTGTTGCAGTAGCGTTGTGGTGTGCGCTTTGGGAGCTTCCCTCTTTTGAGGGCGTGAGATTGCACCGCCGGCATATTTGTGGCCCTGGGCTTTATCCAACATTGAGTGTCAGCATGCGATAACTCCTCTTTGGAGTTTAGGTTGTTTGGGCCCCCTTGAATTTTTGGCTGGAAAGGCTGTCGGGTGTCCTGTACACGGAGGGGTGCAATAGCACGGTGGGTTTGCTATTAGTGAATTTTTTGTCTGAAGCCTTGTGTGGGTCGAGGGGTCATTTACCTCTCGGTAGTAACGTGCTCAGGCACTTGTCTCGTCGTGGCCCTTGGCTTTTCTAGTGGTCAAGTTTAGGTTGTGGCTTCTCTGCTTGGTTGTTTGATTGCCGCTTGTTATGTCGTGTGGATAGAAAGGATGTTGCGTCGTAATGTATGTGGAAGGGTGCGAAAACGTGGGATGCTTTTGATTGGGTGCCTTGTTTTCCTTCTTTTTGGTTAAGCCAGCGTCCCCTCGCGTGGCGGTGGCCCTATGTTTTTCTAGCTAGCGTTGCTTGAAATTTGGCCCCCTTTCTCTCAAATTGTATTTTTGTGGCGAGTTTTATGGTGGGTAATGTTTGGTTTTTCTTTCTTTCATGTCGTTTTCTTCCCTTTCGGTCCCCAAATTTATGGAGAAAAGCGGGAATTGTTGTGTGTCGGTGTCAGAGAAGGATGAAAAGCAGTGCAAACTCTTGGGTCGGCCACCCTAGTCCTTCTCGGTCGTTGTTCCTTGCAGTTCCCCTGTTTCTTCCAAGGCACAGGGCTTGGAAATCTTATACTATGTTTGAGCCTCCCCTTGTGATTCGTTTTGGTCCCCCTAGCTTTACAGAGAAAAGGTGGGATTGTCGTGGATTGACGTTTTCGGAAGGATGAAAAAGTAGTGCGAGTTGCTGCTGGGGTGGCCACCCTAGTCCTTCTTTATCACCGATCTGTGCAGTTACCTCCATTTTGCGAGGGCACGGGGCCTTGAAAGCCTGTTTTTGTATTTGAGCCTCATCTCCTTTGTTGGCAGCCATGTTTTGGTTCTCCTTTTCTTTTCTCTTTTTCGGTTTCTTTTTTCCCTTCCTCCTTTCGGCCGCTAGCTTTACGGAGAAAAGGGTGAATCGTTGAGGATTGGCATTCGCGAAGGATGAAAGGCAGTGCGAGCTCCTGGGTTGGCCGCCCTAGTCCTTCCCAATCGTTGTTCCTTGCGATTCCCACCCTTTTGTGAGGGCGTGGGGCTTGCAAAGAGTTTTTTATCTGTTTGGGCCTCCTCCTTTGAGCGGGTGGACAATTTTGTTTCTCTTTCTTTCATGTGTTTTTCTTACTTTCCTCATTCTGACCCCTATCTTTATGGAGAAAAAAGGGGGAGTTGTAGTGGCTTGATGTTTGCGGAGGACGAAAAGAAGTGTGAGTTTTAGGGTGGCCACCCTAGTCCTTCTCAGTCATCGTTCTTTACAATTCTACCCTTTTTGAAAAGGCACGGGGTTTGGAAAGCAGCTCTTCTTTCTTGTCTTCTTGATATTTCCATTGTGAGGGTGTGGGAGCCACCTTCTCTTTCTTTTCTGTTATATGCATATGTGTTATTTTTCCCCCCTTCCCTTCCTCTTGTTGGCCCCCAATAGTGTTACGGGGAAGAAAGGGGGGAACTGTTGCGGTTGGGTCTTCGAGAAGGATTAAAAGCAGCGGGATCTTCCTGGGTTGGCCACCCTAGTCCTTCTCTATCACCGTTCCTTGCAGTTCCCCCCTTTTTGCAAAGGCATGGGGGGGTTCGGGGGGGAGGAGGGGCTTGTTTGAGCCTCTTCCCTTTAGTGAGTGAGGGTTAGGGAGTGCGGTTGTCTTGAGGGGGAAGGGGGCTTGCTTCTCTTTGTCATGACGCATTGTACGTTGGGTTGCGATTTTTTGGTAACACACGGAAACGACTCTCGGCAACAGATATCTCGGCTCTTGTTACGATGAAGAACGTAGCGAAGTACGATACTTAGTGTGAATTGTAGAATCCCGTGAATCATTGAGTTTTTGAATGAAATTTGCGCCCGAGGCTTCGGTCGAGGGCACGTCTGTCTAGGCATCGCATCCCAATCAAATGCGTTCCTTGCAATATGTTAGGGAGCAGCGGAGGTGGTCATCCGTGCCCAATGCGGTGCAGGTGGCTGAAATGTGGCAGGCGATGTTTCGTGGTGTGCATCGGCAAGCGGTGATCTTGTCCCCTTGGTTGGGCAGTCGGCGTTAGCCGATGCGGGCTCTGTGTGGCATCCCTGGAACTTGCTTTGCTCTCTCTTGTCCTCCCATTGGGTAGGGCGGATTTAGCTCCAACTTGCAACCTCAGCTCAAGCGAGAACACTCGCTGAGTTTAAGCATATAATTAAACGGAGGAAAAGAAACTTACAAGGATTCCCCTAGTAGCGGTGAGCAAACCGGGAAGAGCCCATCATGAAAATCGGGTGGCAGCATCACCTGAACTGTAGTCTGTAGAAGCATCCTCAGTGGCGGACCTGGGCCAAGTCCCTTGGAAGGGGGCGCCTGAGAGGGTGACAGCCCCGTCAGGCTAGGACCCTGCCGCATCACGAGGCGTTGTCGGCGAGTCGAGTTGTTTGGGAATGCAGCCCTAATTTGGTGGTAAATTTCGTCCAAGGCTAAAAACGGGCGAGAGACCGATAGCGAACAAGTACCGTGAGGAAAAGATGAAAAGGACTTTGAAAATATAGTTAAAGAGTGCTTGAAATTGCCGGGAGGGAAGCAGATGGAGGCTGTCGATGCGTCTCGTTCGAATGTGGAACGGCTCAGGCTAGTCCGCCGCTCGACTTGAGGTACAAACCAACACGAGTTGATGCATCGTCACAAGCACGAGTGGTGTATCGCCTGTCGGTTTACCGTTGTGGTGGTCGAGGGATGAAGCGCGCGCACTTGTGGCGGGCCGTGTGCACCTGCGTGCTCGTGGTGTTGGTTGGCGGGCTTT